>JAJOOE010011677.1:0-44360 GCA_036250405.1 Solanum raphanifolium
GATCACTAAATTTACTATCAATAAAGCTTTAAAATTCACTATATTAGCCTAGAAGGAAGAGACAATAACATTTTCAGTCCCACAAGAATTGTCATAGACACTCATATACATGAAATCAATAAGATAAATGTTTCATCTTAGGCATTTTGTTTTCAATAAGTAAATTATAAAGAAATTTTAATGAAAATATATATAAGATCTTTAAAATTGTTAAAATTGTTTATAAAAACAATCTATTAAGTATGTATATTAATAAAATATATGTATATAATTCATCGGTTTGGTTCGGTTATTTCTTCGATTTTTTTTTAATAAAACCATAACCAAACCAAATACTATCGGTTTTCAAAAATCTAAAACCAAACCAAACCAAACCCAAATAAAATCGGTTTTATTTTATCGGTTTTTCGATTTGAATCGGTTTTTATCCAAACCGTGAACACCCCTACTTTACACTAAATTATATTAATTTACCATAACATGAGATATTGAGATCACGAAAAGTTGAATAGAATATATAAAAGATCAAACAGCACTAGTTTATTAGAGAACAAAATGGAGATAGAGTCGGACAACAGAGTAGCAAAAAATAAGACTTGGCCCGTTTGGATTGGCTTAAAAAAAGTAGTTTTTAAATCAAAAATAAAAAGTAGGAAGAGACCTACTTTTGATTTTTGACTTATTTTAAGTCATTTTTGACTTATTTTAAGTCATTTTAAACTTATTTTAAGTTATTCTTGACCTTTCCAAACACTTCTCAACTTATTTTAAGTTATTTTTTATATTTGTCAAACACTTCCAGAAGTCAAAAACTGATTTAAAAGTAAGTTTGATAAACTTTTAAGCCCATCTAAACACCCTCTAAGATTGTTATTATAAAATTTAAACAAAAAGAGATATAACCGACCTAAAAATGGTAAAAATAAAGGTAATATTGTTATTATTAAATTTACACGTTGTTTGGATGGTTATTACTTATTTAACTTCATAATGTATCGCACTATATTGTATTGTGTTGTATTGTATCGTATTGTATTGTTTTAATAAATATCATGTTTGGATAGATTGTATAGTTCTTCGTCGTTATATAATGTCATACATCCACAATTTGAATGATAAACCTACAAGAAACGTAAAGTACGGGATAGAACTACTATGAAAAGGTAAGATAAAAGATTATATATGATTATTAAATAATAAATAAAGACAAAATGAGAAAAAAAAAATATTAAGATAACGACACAATCACACCAAATTGGTCTTATATAAAATGACTTTTTTCGTCATTATCTAACGGTGAATTTAAATAATACGATACAATATAATTTAAGTAACAATCAAAATAAATAATGTACGTATTTAAACTAATAATACAATATAATTTAAATAACAATCCAAATAAACATTGTATTTAAACTAACAATATCATAAAATATATCGGCTAACAACCATCCAAACAAGTTAGGATTAAAAATTAATTGTAGATTCATCTATCCTGGAAAAAATTATTTTGCGGAATCTTTCTCCTACAATTGTGACTGAACAATGCATTTTATTATCTCTTAAAAGTTCAATCTTTTGTTTTTTATATGGTAAAATTTATTAAATATCATATTTTTCAGAAAATCATATTGATTTATCAATTTAGATTGAATTAAATACTTTTCTAAAAAAAATCAAAGAATACCAATTAAAATATTATCTCTGAATTTAGTTAAGCCCGGATGAAAAAACAAAAAAAAAATATAATCTCTAATTCATTGAATTTGTAAATCATACCGCGCATGTGTTCAATAAAATCAATAATCTTAAAATTAAATTTTAATAAGAGGGCTTAATTATTATTTTTAATCTAATACTTACCAGTTCGTTAGAGGGAAAGACGAATTCCTTTAAATAGTCACAAAATGTGGTTGCCCTCACAATTTTAAAAGAGGAATCCAACCACACATACATGGCGGAGAAAATCACCGGAACGAACCCTAAAACCACCGTACACGGTGTTACAACCAACAACAATTTGGATACGAGAAATGCAGACCGACGTGTATGGTTGATGAAATGCCCTACCGTTGTCTCTCGATTCTTCGAACAGCATCAACACTCTACTTCCGGTGAAACTGATCTCTCTTTTAATTCTCCGAGACCTGTTGCCAAAGTCACCGTCGTCGTTGATCCTCTAATCGCCAATGATTCAACTCAATTTACCATGGAATTAGCCGGAACTTCATCTGGAAACATGCCCACTCACTACTCCATGGATATGTCAACAGATTTTATTCCAATGTCGATATTTTCTGAATCAGGTCAAGGAAGGGTTTCGGTCGAAGGAAAGATATATCACAAATTTGACATGAAGCCTCATCATGAAAACATTGAGAATTATGGAAAACTATGTCGTGAGAGGACGAATAAGTACATGACGAAAAGTAGACAAATTCAGGTTATTGATAATGATAATGCTAAACATATGAGGCCTATGCCTGGTTTTTTCGCAACTAAGGCTTCTGGATCTGCTGCAGAGAAGAAGAAGGTGCCTAGTAAAGGATTAGAAATGAAAAGAACAAGGAGGGATCGTGACGAAATGGAAGAAATCATGTTTAAACTGTTTGAGAGGCAATCAAATTGGACGTTGAAGCAGCTCGTCCATGAGACGGACCAGCCTGAGCAATTTATGAAAGACATGCTCAAACTACTCTGCATTTACAATAATAAGGGCGCTCATCAAGGCACTTATGAGCTGAAGCCGGAGTATAAGAGAACAGAAGACAAGACTGATTCTTGATTATTTTAGCATAAGCTTTCTAGTAGGAGGCGTTAGCAGTCAGCCAAGGGAAAACACCAAGTGATTTTTACTTGAAGATAACATTGTTTTGTGTATAAAATCAAGTTTAAATAAAATCATATGGTTGTTATAAATAGTCTATTTGGTATATCTAATCAATTCTATTCTGCTTTTAGATAAAATTTTTTTGTATAAATCTGATATATAGTGAACGAAACCGATGCTAAAGTAGCTGATTATTCGAGAAGGAGCTAGCTAGCATGCACATGGCTCATTTGATACATATTTTCAGACTGCGTGTAGAACTTTTGCATATGCTAAATGCAGGTGAACAGTCCTATCTGGGTAAACAAGGTTACCATACTGAGCTATAGAATTTTCAATGACAAGTCAATCATCTGTGAACAATTTATCAAGGCCTTCTTCTATCCAAGGAAGCCTCTGTTGGAACAGCAAAGGAAACCAAAAATTTTGTTCTTTAATTAGTAGTAAGAAAGTAGGTATATACTGTGGATAGTAAGTAATTTCGTTTGCATTTTATTCAATGAAATAAATTCTGATAAGGTGGTTTTTAATGCTCTGCAGTCCCCATCCACTTTCACCTCGACCTCTAGTAACCAATTCATTGAGAATTCTCCCAGTGAGTAAAAATTAGTTGTATGGAGTGGAGTGCTTGTGAAAAAGTTGCTTTAGAGCTGGGGTCTTTAATTCTTGTGCTATAGTAGTACTTAAGCGACTGGTATGATTATGGAGGAATTCCAAGAGTTTGTCTATGATAACTTACCATCATATTGCAGCCACTGAAAATTCAGAACAAAATGGTGTATAAGCACGAAGTTGAGAATTTTCATAACACTAATGGGACTAATGAGGTTTTGGATGAAGAACATGAAAAAGATGGGCAACGAGCTAAAGAGATGGAAGTCACGGTAGATGTGGGAGTTCCATGCAAGTCAATGAGTTAAGCAACCAATATGTTGCTCGATTTGTTTGTCTCATCCCCATTTTGAAGCCCTTGATAGATACTTTGAACACTTCAGTGTTTGAGATGCTAACACATACTTATGCGTGTGTTAAAGCTTGACTTGTTCTGTAATCATATTTGCAGAAATTCTAAGACTCACTACAACGAAGAAGATGGTATTAACAGAATATCTGACTTACCATGTGATGTGATAGATGATATTTTATTCCGTATGTCTATTAAAGAAATAGAAGCTATTGGTGTCTTGTCGAAAACATGGAATCATATAGGCATACACATCCCGGCATTGTGCTTGAGTAACAATTCTATGAGATGATAAACCAAAGCACATTACCTAATGGTTACAAAAACATTGTAAACGAAATCTTCTTGCAACACAATGGCCCTATATATGAAATGCTATTACTAACTAGTTTCAATCAGCAGAATATATATATATACATATACACACACACATATATATCACAAAAATACTTTTCTCCATAGATCACAATTTTGCATTCCTCTGCTACACTAATCATCCAACTTATTTTTTTTTTAAAATCAGTTCTTCATGTTCAAGACTTTGATCGAGGTCCTTAGTACACATAGCTCTCACCGGTGTACTTGCCAAGCTGAGCAAGAGAGTTGGCCTTAGCCCTGATTAGCAACTTGTCCTGAGCAGCCTTCATGTTCTCAGGTAGTCCTCCCCATGTCTTCAAGCAAGTGTTTTGAAGCGCCCTAGCATAGGAGAAGGACATGTGCCACAGGGTTGGAGAATGATTCATGGCATTCAAGTTGAAGGTAGCCTCAACTTCTGATTGTCCACCAGATAAAAACTGTTCAAATCCCGACAGCATTAATCTTGTAAGCATGAGTTAAGGTAATAATCTCCTACCTTGTTTAAAAGTTACTCACTTTTTTCATCTATTTATAACCTATGCTGGTAGTCTGCCTTATTATCCTGGTAACTTGTTTCACTTATTACGGATCGTTACATCTTTTAAGTTATTTGACAGTGTAAAATCCTTCAAACTAACTGTTTATAGAAGTTAAAACAATTTAGTAATAGCGTAAAATGATGAGGAAACTTGCCATGATTCCAGGTACAGCTGGGGGAATTCTTCTTTGGAGGAGCTTAAGAGTATAATCAGCAACTTGCTCTGGAGTGGCTCTGTCTTTGCATTCAGCACCAGGAGTGACCATACTTCGCTTGAGGAGAATACCCTCAAACATGACATTGTCCTCAGCTACTAGGTAAACAAAAACCTCGGCCCAAACTTTTTGCGCAACCTCAAAAGTCCTGTCAATGCCATGGTCACCATCCAGCAATATTTGTGGCTCTACTATTGGGACCAAACCACTGTCCTGAGAAATGGCTGCGTAGCGAGCCAAACCCCAGGCTGCTTCCTTCACTGCCAATGCAGATGGTCTGTTGGGAATGCCCACTACGGCACGCATAACGTTAAGCACATGATCATCGTCAATAGTCATAAGATAAAAGCATATAGAAAATAACACATCATTTTCTAAAAGTTGTCACTATTTGGCAAAGTGAGCTCCTTGTTGGTAGTAAGCAGCAGTGTGCGAGGCAAGGCTATCGAGACCTTGACACCATGACTCATCATTTGAACCAGCAAGGGGAACCAAACCCTGTTTTAATCAAATCATAAGATTATTAGGAGATCAATTTCATAAAAATTTAGATGAGATCGAACTTTTTTGCTTAATTGGTTACAGAAAAACCAAACCTATTGTTATAAAAGCTAGCTATTGAGGTAGGAGAGCTCAATGCACGACGGGTGATGGTGGGCTCTAATACCATTGTTATAATCCAGGGAGAACCACACTCCAAAAGAAAGCTATTGAGGTGGGAGATCCCAAGGCGATATAAGTCCTACCTCAGCACACAGTAGTACCGATGTGGGACATAACTCCTACTCAAGCTCAGCTGGTAGCCTGGTACCAATCAATTTACTACGCCTCATTATGAAACTAGCTAGTTAGATGAAGAGAATTTATTACGATTAAAATATTGATTCTAGCTATCAACCTACAACCTTCCTCTTTTATTTGAAACGGAGTTTCAAGCCAACCTAGTGTCGGTACGAGTTTATTTGGTTAAATTAGACAAATATACCTTGTCAACTTTGATACCAGCAACAATGTTTTGTTCAACAAGAACATCTACCATTTTTTGGCCATCAGTTGTGGATTGGTAGAGGGTCTCAAATTAATTGTATATTGCCATGTCAGTGTACAAAAGTTAAAATCATTATGAGCGCACTGAAACTTACGCACAGCGATCTTAACAAACTCATCAGCATAGGAAGAAGTTGCACGAATTGTGAGAGAAGGGGTGGATATAGGGTGGCAGTGGATACTGAGGCAGAAGATTGGCGAAGACTTTGCCCCTTAACGAATTCAGACTTGTCATCAACTGGAGATGACTTTAACAGAGATGTTGAGGTCATTTTCTTTGGTCTTTTTTGTTATTTTCTCCTCGAAGGAAGAGAACTCTTGCCTACTACAAGTACCTTAATGTCATCTCAGTGTTCTCTACAAGTCTATACTTACCACAAACAAATTATTTCTCAAACTGTGTCAAATTAAAGATATCTCATTTGAGGTTGTTATGCTCTGAACAATGTCTATGGGTCAGTTTTTCAGAAATATACATAAAAATGTAGTTACTTGGAATCAAACTCTATGACTTTAGACAATTCTACCACTCGACTACACATGCTCTTTAATGAAATATATTCGTCGTTTTTATTTGTACTCTTTGACAGCAATTTTGCCACTTCAAAAACCCCTGTCTGTCTGTTTTTTTAAAGAAATAACTAGAAGAGAAACAGAGACTTACGCAAGTCCTGAATTGTCGTGATCCCCACGTAAATATTTGGAATATGGGAATGTTGGACCACACGGAGTTTGCGCTACTCAATTGGTGCAACTTTCTTCTAACTTTTGGCAGCCTTAAATTTCCAAGTTCTGTAATTTGGTGAGATGTCTCATGGCATCTCTGGATGGAAGAAAAAAAACACATAAATATTCATGATTAAACCATATGTTAAAAGTAATATAGATATTTATAAATTTTGTTTCAAGTGGAACAAAAAAAATGTTTGGAAAACTATAAAAGGATAATGGAGGAGAGTAACTCGTGGAAAATAAAAATTAAAAATGAGACTCAAAAACTGAAAGAGAAACAGAAACTTACTCAAGTTCTGAATTATGCTTCCACCTACTTGAATTTTTGGAATATGGGAAATGTTGGACCATTGGGAGTTTGGGCCACTCTGATTTGTGCAACTTTCTTCTAACTTTGGGCAGCCTTTAATTTCTAGGTTCCGCAATTTGGTGAGGAGTTGCATGGCATCTCTAGTTGGCAGATGCTCTAGTTTCTCGCATGTCCATAAAACTAACTCTTGCAAAGAAACAAGGTTGCAGAGCCCATCCGACAAAGCTTCTAACAATGGACAATCCTGGATCCGGAGATGCTGTAATTTGGGCATGGCATCTGAGAAGTCCAGATGTTGTAGCCGTTTGCACCTCCTTAGCTCTAATGTTTCAAGAGAAGTAAGGTTCTCAAGTCTATGAGGAAGAGCCTCGATTCCGAAATCATATATATGGATTTGTCTTAGGTCAGAGAGTTGCATAAACTGATAGGGAAGAGAATCCCAGAGCAAATGTCCGAACACACACAACCTACGAAGGGACAATAGCTGCTGAATGCCATCAAAAATATATTGGAATGCCTCAAAATCCACCATCTCTGAGAAAGGACCAATTTCCAAATTCAGTAACCCAATGAAACGGTGAAGGCCCCCTGTGGGTACACGAATTAATTTGGGACATTGTGATATATTCAAATATGAAAGTGAAGGCATTTCCCCAAAATGTAAAGGGAAGGAAATTAAGTTGTTACAGTTGAAGACCTTCAAAGATTTCAGAGACCGACAATGCTCTAGCATCCCACTTGGTAAACTGGTCAATCCATCACAGTTCCACAACCGAAAACTTTGGAGGGAAGTCAAATAATTCTCTCCAGTGGGAACAGGAAAGGAACTGAAATTGGTACAGAGGTTAATCCTTAAGCTCTTAAGAGAATGGAGATTGTACAAGCTTTGTGGCAATTTTTGAAACTCTCCGCAGTCTGAGACCCATAGGTGTTGAAGTGAAACATTGTTGCATAGCATCTCATCTGGAAAAAAAGTGAGCTCTTTCACAGCATAGACACTAAGCGTTACGAGAGATGTCAAGTTGCTGCACAAGTTCAACAATGGCATTTCACTGTCAACTTCTTCAATTGTTAATTCACGGAGGATTTCAAATTGACTTGGAGTACTTTCTAACAATGGACAGTTACTAATCCTCAACTTCTCAAGCCTAGGAAACATTCTTACTCCAACTTCATCTCCCTTCCACTCAATAAGGCTACGCATATCCTCCAATACTAGTTCTTTCAATGACGGGAACACTTGGATATTGCTGCTTGATCCAATATTGTTACCATCAATACCATAAAATGTAGGTTTGATGCATTCTACCTTATGTAACCCTAACAGCTCAAGATGCTGAAGGAATTTCAGTTGGCCAAGCGATGGAATTTCTTTGCATCTTTTGCAACCACTTAATTTCAAGTTGACCAAATTTGGTAGCAATTCTTCTCTGAACCATAAAGGAAATCTAGTACCTAAATAGTTCTTCACTTCTAAGGTTTTCAAGTTACGATGCGGTTGAAGACCATCCAACACATGCTCATCAATGGTTTCACAGCATTCTGGTTCATCATGGAACCATGCATATGCCAGCTTGTAAATATTTGATTTCTCTTGTAAATATGCTGTTCGAGCTTCTTCTCTACTACGGACCAATTCCAGCTCATTGATTGTCAATTCACCTCTAAGGTTCTTCAAACGACCTAATTCTTCTATTCGACGACCTTTCTCTAAACCCACATTGAAATATTGTAGGGTCTGAAGAGAAGTCAATTGTCCCATGTTAAGTGGCATCTGAGACCGAGAATGGCAATATATGTGTCTCAAACTTATCATATTTCCCATCTCAAATGGAAGTTCACCGAGTGAATAACAGCCATTGACTCTAAATGTTTGCAAATTATAGAGCTCGCAAATGGAGTGGGGCAAGGCTGTGATGTTAGTGTCTGAGAGATCAAGATATCTCAAGTATATTAGCTTCCCGATTTTGGCTGACAACTCCTTGATTCCTGAACTGGACAAATTTAAAACTCTCAAGAACTTAAAACTCAACGGCATATCTTCCAATATATAATTGCTTTTCCAAAACAGTGTGCACAAATTTCCTGGCTCATTTATCTTATCTATTTGATCACTTGGTGAGTCCCATCCAAAGTATCGCACTTGAGAAAGATTTTCTCCACCATTGCCCCTCGGATCAAATAGTTTAGATTTTAAGATATCTCCAGCCAAATCATGCACAAGATCGTGCATCTTACAGTGTGTAATATTGTTGTGCTCATCTAACTTAACATCTTGTAGCAAGGAATTTCGCAACAAGAGTTGAAAGAACTTGTTCCCGATGACTTCCATTACGGTGATCTCTTGACATGGATGAAGAAAGCCTTCTGCCATCCAGAGTTGGATTAGTTGGTCCTTTTCAAACTCAAAATCTTTTGGAAACATTGCAAAGTAAGCAAAGCATTTTTTCAGATGTGGAGATGGTAGATAATCATAGCTGAGTTTTAGGATTTTCTTTATGCTATTTTCTCCGTTATCATCTTCACCTGCAACAAGGGTGTTTCCATCAAGAATTGTCTGCCATTCATGTTTTTCCTTGTTGCGTAAGAGGCCACCCAACACACTTGCAGCCAATGGTAGACCTTGACACATTTCCATAATCCTGTTCTCCATGATCACTATTTCCTCTGGAACTTCCACATCAACAAATGCTCTTTGTTTGAAAATGGACCAACAATGATCTTTTGCTAATTTTTCCAACCTATGAGGAGCTACTGCTGCTACTGTGGACGCCACCTGTTCCATACGAGTAGTCACAAGAATGAAGTTTCCTCGGGATGTATTTATTCCTCGCAAGGTGTTCACAAACTCATCCCATAATGTAGAGTCAACACGCCACAAATCATCCAGGACAATCAAATACTTTCTTCCTGCCAATTCATCTTGTAGCGTCTTGACTATTATATCTCTACTTTGGACCTCAACTTTCCTCTTTGTCAAGGATTCAAGGATCAGTTGAATAAAGCTCTTAATTTCTGACATTTCAGGTAGACACAACCAAACTCTCTTTTCAAAGTGTTTCAAGATCTGTTCATCATTGAAAATTCTCTTAGCCATAGTTGTTTTGCCTAAACCCCCCATACCAACTATGGGAATGGTGCACAGAACAACATCCTCTCTGATGTTCAACATCTTTCTCTTTATCACTTCAACATCGTTGTCTCTACCAACAACCTCCGAAGGAACTACTACGGAATCTGTTTCACGAATTGGTAGTGTTTGCCGAGGAGGAACCATGAGTGATTGGAGACCGAGGTCTTTGGCTAACTTATTGATAGCCCTCAACTTTTCATTGATGTTGTTGATTTTTCGAGACATTTTGCTCTTAAAAGTTGTATGAGAAATGAAATCACTGACCTTTTTCATTGGTTTGTTTCGGATCTTCACTTGTCTTTTGATAGATTCATACCTGAATTCGTCAAACACATTTTCAGCATTTTCAGCAGCTCTCTCAAGCATCTTGAGCCATAGTTTCACAGCCTGATCGTCAACTTGTCGTCTTTCAGCATCATGAATGAAAGCTTGGATCAAGGATGCATTTTGTGTAAGCATTTCCAAATCTTTCTTGCAGTCCCTTGAGCTACTGAGTTCCTCAATAGTGAGAGAAAGCAACTTTTCGAGCAAAACTTGAATAGTAGCACCAATTACAGGATCGGCCATTGTTGTGTTTGCTCCTTCACAAAGTTTTGTTCCTCTGCACCAGTCTTCAAAGTTTGTGCACAAGTCTTCTTTTGCTAGTTGTTTGTGGACCACTAGATGGAAGACAATAATGTATAAACAATAAAAGCGGAATGACTAAAAGATCCTCCTACTTTATTCTGATTTGTGAACCCAGTCCTCCAACTTGATCAGGCATCACCTAGGCACTCCACTTATAGTGGTTCAAACTTCAAACACACTACTTTAAACCACTCCAGACTCATTGTGTCTCTCAATCACGCTGCCATACTTTTGTAAAAGCACCATTAGGCGGTGGTTCCTCTCCTTCCTCTTGAACCTCAAACAAAAAATCGATCTCACCATCAGCTCGACTAAGAGTTCCGAATCAAAAAAGTAAATTGAGAAAAAAAATGCCACATCATTTTACATTTTTTTGAAGAAAAAGAAGGCAAAATCCCAACCATTTTAAGCTTCTTCCCCTCCAACACCAGTACACCGCTGTAATACCTCAGGTCACCTTCCCCATTAAATCGGAAACCTCACCACCGAATTTATTCCTCTACAGAAATAAAGGCTATATTTTTGAAGCCCATTGTGATCATAGGGAAATCAAATTCAAGTTCCCCCGGCGAGCCTATTACTCTATGCCTCAGAAAGCCAACTTTCTTCTTCCACCATGGCTCCTCCATTTCCTCTACTCACAGTTCTATCCTAAGCAACAGAAACTGATCTGGAGTCGGCATATTTACAGCTGTATCCTAAGTAGTCAGGTTGACAAATCAAAATAAGTACAAGGATCTCCCAAGCCATTTTTTCTTTTACTAGTCTCTCGCCACACACGTTGTGTGTGTACCCTTCATCTAATAGTATAAAAATACCACATAAAGAACAGAGAGATTGCACATCTTCTTGCATACTTCTCTAATAACTCAAAGCACTTGAAATATGGAAGAATCAATTAATATACCCAATTGTTTATCTATCAATAAAGAATTACTACTAAAAAGGAATTATTACATTTAAAAGATTGATGCTACCTATCAACCTACAACCTTTGTCTTTTATTTGAAAACGGAGTTTCAAGCCAAACTAGTATCATACGAGCTTACTGGATTAAATAAAACAAATATACCTTGTCAACTTTGATACCAGGAACAATGTTTTGTTCAACAAGAGCATCAACCATTTTGTGGCCATCATTGGTAGATCGGGTCTCTTCGAAGAGAACGGAACCAGATGTACTGTCCTAAGAACTGGAGTTGTCACTAGCAGTGTTCTCTAGCCCAATGGATGTCAAACGCTTTCTGCAGGTAGAATTTGACTCATCCATATGCATAGCCAATATTCCACGCCCTGGTGATGCAATTGTTTTCTGTACATTACCACACACAGTTGTTAATTAGGAATATATATTACATTAGTCCATGTCTTGCTCGACTTTATTGTTCTTGATGACTACAAATACCTAACTTATGGTATAATCTTATGATTTTTCAGTTAACAAAACAAAAAACTCCTAATTAATATTTCTTAAGGCCGTGTAAAAGAGAATCACGGCAGTTCATTTTAGACAGAGGGACTATTCATTAACAATGTGAAAACTACTACATCATCAATGTTTTTTAGGTCTTATTAACAACATCTTTAGATAACCAAATTAGAATTACTATTGACGGTTACACGTTATGTGGTGAGGCACATTAACTTGGCAACATTGCCATGTCAGTGTACAAAAGTTAAACTCATTATTTATAGCGCAATGAAACTTACAGGTTTTAACGAGCTCATCAGCACAGGAAGAAGTTGAGACTTTGCCCCTAAACGAATTCAGACTTGTCAACAAGAGATGACTTTAACAGAGATGCTGAGGCCATTTTCTTTTGGGTTTATTTTGTTATTTTCTCCTCAAAGAAAGAGTACTCTTACTTACTACAAGTACCTTAATTATCTCAGTGTTCTCTACAAGTCTATACTTGCCACAAGCAAATTATTTCTCAAGCTGTGTCAAATTAAAGATATCTCATTTGAGGTTACTTGGAATCAAACTCTATGACTTTAGACAATTCTACCACTCGACCACACATGCTCTTTAATGAAATATTTTCTTCATTGTTTTGACCACTTCAAAAACCCTTGTCCGCCTGGTTTTTTTAAGAAATAATTAATAACCCAGGGACTGTCAGTTTTCTTTTTAAAAAAAAAATAAGTTTAAAAAATTATAAATTTTGCATGAAAGAACGAGGATGTTTGTGGTTTTCTATTAAGAAAAAACAACGGATCTCAGAGTCGGTCTTCCCTCGATTATTTGGACCCATCCTATCCACCTGTTTTCTGTCCGTTGGTTTTTTCATTATTTTTTAGATCACCTGAATTTCTTTTTTGCTTGCTTTATTTGGAGTTATTTGACCGTTGAAACTGACATAACAATTAGTGATATACTAGATTACAATTAACTTTTGTTTGCTCAAAAACAGCACCATGCCCAAACGTGTGGCTCTGATGAGGAGTCCATTGACCATTAGGCCACGCCCTGCGCTATGTTGGCAGTAATGAATGGTCATGGTTCTCATTCAGTTTCAAGCATTAAGCCATGGCTAATATAACTACGGGGTTCAATAAAATTCAGTTTTTCTAGGTTAAATTTTGTATTTATACCAAAAACAAGTATTGCTAGAGAAAGATATGCATTTTAGAACTCATTTTCTCAACTAATTCATGTGTCGTAAATTCTAGATCCGCCACTAAATTACAAGATATGTTAGACCCAATAACATCTTATTGTTTTATAGGTAGCTTGCTTAACCAATTCGTTTGAATTGGTTTAAAGTTGGTCAAATAGGCTTAAAAGCACTTTTCACCTCCAACAAGGTCACCAGCGAATCACTCAAATTATCACCAAATACTTAACCAGCAAGAGCCTAAATCCAGGGCTGTCAGATGTAAAAATCAACAGCACAAATACCAAGCCAAACCATAATATAGATGCTGTCATCCTTCCCATCAGCTAGCAGAATCACCAAATAAAATGCAAATACCTCACAATAGTCATATTAATCCATGTTCTTAAATAACAGTTTCATCATATCCATGCAAAAGATGTAAAGACGCACACTAAAGCAACTAGTTCCAAAATCCGATATTTTCTAAAAAAAAAAAAAAAATGTCAATCTCAATTCAAAGAGATAAGCGGCACATGTCATCAGTAGTCACCCTATTAATATGGCATGGCTTTCATCTGTCAGTACCTCCTGGGAAAACGGTCCATAAACCTTCCAGAGGGACACTCATAGGCTTGGTGTCCTCTTCCCCCGCAGTTGTGACAGATCATCAGTGCCATGCAATCTCGACTCATATGGCCTACTTGCTGGCAGGTTCGGCATACAATGTCCCGATATCCTCCACCTCCACCTCCACCTCCACCCATAGGACGGAATCCACCACCCCTCTCTTCAAGAGCACCAGACTTGGGGCAATCTCTAGCCAGATGACCGGATATATTACATAAATTGCACACAGGATCATTTTGACAATCACGTGCCAGGTGACCAGTCTTCCTACAATTTTTGCACGCCTTGTCATTGGTGCAGTCGACTGCAATGTGGCCTTGCTTGAAGCAGTTATTGCACAGCTTCAGGTCACCAGGAGGAAGTGGAGGAGCCGTGCAGTCTCTAGCACGATGTCCTCCCTTACCACAGGTGTGGCAGATTCCTTCATTTGGACAGTTGCCAGCCATATGGCCTGGTTCTCGGCAATTCCAACAAAGAGATTTTGTGGTACACTCCGAGGCAATATGCCTGCTCAAATATCGGAGGCAAAATAAAAATTAAAAGAGTAACAAATATCACTTGTTTTAACAACCTTACTGACCCCATTCTCAGGAACATGCATCTCTGACAGCAATGATAAAATAAAATAAAATAAATACACCTCGAAAAAAGAATGAATGAATGAACAAGTAATACATATATTAGGAAAGCCAAAGAAAGAAGTCATTTTATCAAGCAACTCGTAAATATCAGCAGTATGTGTCCCCATTCCCGTTCATTTTATCAAGCAACTTGTAAATATCAGCAGTATGTGTCCCCATTCCCTTTAAGACAACACTCAAGCTCAAGTCTGGATATTGTTGGTTATTATGTAAAGAATCTTGTGTTTGCTTGGTGTTTCATGTTATATTAGTGCTAAGCAACTAGTATGTACTGGCAGTTCTTAAATACTTGTAAAATTTGATATTGTTTGGGTTATTTAAAAGCTAAGTACTACAAATTACATAGAATTATTTCATTTCTACATGTTGCTTCCTTGTGATGTGAATGTCTCAAGTTTTCAACTTTGATTTCAGGATATCTTTTCCCCTTGGTTACCTGTAATCTAAGACTAGACAGTGTGCTGCCCCCTTAAAGTATATCAGGGTATATCTTGCCCCTTAGTTACCAGTATCAAATGTCAGAAAGTGATGCAAACAAATGGGATGATGAGCAAGCAATACAGAAAGGCAATATAACATCAACAGTAGCAGCCTTTATGGTTCAATTTTAATCTGTTGAATAACAATTTCTCCAGAGTACATTAAGTAAATGCAATAGTAATTCTTAAGCTTTCCAGGGAAACATGTAGCTTTATTTTTTTATAAAGGTAACATCAGGGTAACAAGTAGTTAATTAACACAGAATAATCCAATACTTACCCTGGGAGACCACAATTGTGACATATAGCGACATTAGGGCATTCCCGAGCAAAATGGCCAGGCCGTTTGCAGTTCTTGCAGAGACTGCTCTGACTCTGACTGCTAAAAAAAATAAAAAATAAATGATAGAAACCATGAGAAAAAGAAGAAATATGTCCACCAAAGAGCCAAAAACTGTATAATCGAGATGTTAGATAGTCAAAGAGCAGGTAAAATAGTACACTCCAAGAAATTGGCTTATTATAATATATTTTGTTTCCATGTTTCTTTCGAACTCATCGGAGGAGCACAAATGGAACTTGAGATATGAGGTCAGAAGGCTAAATTTGTTAAGACTCTAGCTACATAAGACCCTAACTTCACTAGTAAAACAAAGTAAAAGTTGTACTACAAAAAGGACATACTTTTTAAAATGAGAAACCCCATTATTGAACAAAATCAACTTTAGCTGATCAAAAAATATAAATAAGGTATAAATTGAGCACCATCAGTCAGGGTATAATAACAAAAAAGCACTAATCAGTCTAGGGATACTGATTGTCCCAACTTCACACTTGAACATTTGGGTCTTGCAGAAATCTAAATTGGACTGCCAAATCAGCTTCCAAACAGCCACGTCAAGTGCAGACTAATTATTAGTCTAACAATTACGGAACAGCATTACCCTCTTCCCCTTTTTAGGAGAAGGTAGCAGTGCAATCACAGGGAAATATCTTTGAACAGAGGTGTAAATTCAGTTCAACACTCCAAACATGCATATCGAAACACCCATCCATGTAATATAGTAATTAGCCTCCATTCCAAGTCAAACAGATCCATATCTCTTTGCTTCCAGCCAACAGGTGCTAGAATGAGAATAGCTAAACATACAAATGACTAAAACCAGAGAACCTGAAACCCCGACGTGGCTCCCGTCTATATGGTGCATCACGGTAGGAGAACCGCTGTGTGCGGATTTTGCGATCCATTGGACTCCTGCTTCTGCTTCTGCTCCTGCTTCGGCTTCTGCTGCCAGATTTCATATTCAAACAACCACAAATAAACCACCAAAAACGACCAGCTAAAATATCACCACACCACCACCCAGCTGCTGCCTCCTCCCTGTCCACCACAACCACACATCCAAGACCACATCAGTCCAAATAAACCTTTTTACTGTACTCCTTTGATTTTAAATACCAAATCCAAAACACCACTACAGAGATATTATTCAATACACAAGCACCAAAAGCTTGTTTATTCAGGAAACATCGTCTCCAGCTACATCCTCCTAAGTTTAGTGTATATCTACTGTGACAAACACATGCCATCACCAGCACATAATCATTAACCACTAGTTATCTACAACAGCTGACAATTGAGTCCCAACTTCAAAGACATATGGAGATGGTTTCCCTAGCTGACAGAAAGCTCAAACAACTGTTGATAGAAGCAAAATCTTTTACCAGAAATAGCAACTAATTTTGAAGTATAAGCAAATTAAATTCAATAATATATTGTGGAAATCAGAGTTATGAAACCAAATTGTTATTGTCTGAATCAAATGTCATTTTCCTTCTCTTTTAATAAATCAAATGTCATCTTCTCTCTGTTCAGCTGCAATGAAGACAAGTGACAACATGTGTCTCGCAAAAATTAAAACAGAAGCATATTTTTCCATATATGGGCCCTTAGATTGGTGATAATATCAAGAGATTTGGTGTTGAGCCATAACCCAGTCTCAAATGAATAGCTCCTGAAATTCCTTTATTTTCTATATAGCCCTTCAATCCTTCATTCTTTTGGAGTCGTAACCATGTACTTCCTATTTGTATAGAGGATTGGGTGGCCTTCGGAGAGAACCATATTTTGTAGGTTCTCTTTTTTCAGTGGATCTCTGGTATATTGCCAAGATGGCCATGTTATTATCAATGAAATCTTTTACTTGATAAAAAAAAATGTGTCTTCGTTTGACTGGGCATGAAGTAAGAAGTTTAAGAATGTAAAGAAGACTTTTGAATCTTGTAGTCTTAAACTAAACGTGTGTATAACATGCAAAAGATGTCATTTGAATCTTATGATATTAAACTTGCCATGCCCATTCCTATTAGGGATTAAGGGTAAAATGGGAATGTTGAAATTAAAAAGTTACGAAATATAGAAAGGAAGCCATCTTTTTTATACAAACTAAAAAAGAAAGTAAGGCACAAAAATTGAAACAAGAGGATATTAGTTTTTATCTACTAGGTTTTTCCTTTTTCAGATAAAAGATATGCTGGTGTTCGCCTTTCTCACAAAGTATTAAATTTAAAAATATCAGCCCAAGTTACGCTTATATCATTCACGGAGAGCTAATGATAGAAAGGAAATGAAACCACTGCTAAAAGCAGGCATCAAGACACTCCTCACACTTCACCACAGAGGCCTCACAGAAGTATACAGATCTACATCTTAACATATAAAAGCTTATAAATCAACAACAGCACCATTCTCACCCTAATAATTTTCTTCTGTTGATGATAAACAAAGGTTACCAACTTACCAGTCTTATAAATCTTCCATACACCCTACCCCATCTGACTTCAAAGAGACATCAGACGACACCTTGACTTAACCAGTATAAGTGCATAAGGTAAAATGGTTGATGGTAGTATAAGGCACCAAAGCTCTTCCTCTACTATCGGTGTACATTCTTCAATACAAAAGCTCTTCACAACTCTATCATCTCTTAACTTGAAAGACTATCTGAATGGGCCCGTTGCTCTTCTTTTTTTCCTTTTTTTAAATGAGATACAGAATGGATCCATTACATCAATCTTATACCAGTTTGAAGAGTTCCTTTTCTGTTTCTGGTAAGTACCAAATTATTTATTTCACACTACTTTTTCATTTTGTTTACAAAGAAAAAAGTTACTCTCTCTATCTCATTCAGAGCCCCGTTCACTTTTCAATGGTCAATTTTCAGTGGTGTGATCGACAGCAAATAATTCGCCTCCAAAAAATAGAAGTTATAATATTAGACATACACGAAAAAATACCATACTAACTACAAAGTTTTGCATTTCAAATTTATTAAACTAATAATAATATGTATTTAGCACCGAAAGGTGGCCTAGTGGTCAATGAAGTGGTTGGGAACCGTGAGGTCTCATGTTCAAAACTCAGCGGAGACAAAAAAAAAACACTAGGTGATTCTTCCCATCTGCCCTAGCCTTGGTGGAAAGGGTTACCTGGTATAAAGTTGCTGGTGGGAGGTGGGAGGTATCCCATAGAATTAGTCGTATTTAAAAAAACATGTATTTAAAAACTTTTAAGAAAAATGAATTTGTCGGACGGCAGGAAATGTCCAACGTATTACAGAGTAAATACATAGTCCCTCCATCCCATTTTATGTGGCAAGAAAAAAAGAAAGGCTTTTGAAACTTGAGGTTTAAAACAATCCTTCGTGGTTGTAAATCATTTCATTAAGGGTAAAAGGGAAATTTTAAAGATTAAACTGTTTCTAATTATCATCTTCAATCCTAGTATCACCATTCCTCCTTACTATAATCTATCAGAATATTCACACCAATTGCACCCAATGACCGACAAGGTGTAAGATCACCATAACCCACTGACCAAAAGATATACTCTGCAATTTCATTCCAACCTCCTTCACCCAAAAAATGAAGAACAGAGAAAAACCACGGTTTTGCCTTTCCAGTACGCCAGGTCAGAAAAGTTAAATGGGATTTTAGATTCTATTTCAGCCTACAACCACCTTTAGCTGCAAAAGTTCTCTTGTTTTTGGGTTGGGAAGGGATGGATAAAGAGCTGAAAAATGTTCAGATATCTTCAATTTCATTCACCAAGAAATCAATTGGAATCCATAAACAGAATCATAAAACAGCTCATCACCACCCACCAACCCTTAGTATACAGGGAGCAATGATCCACACTACAAAATTCTCTCAGCTCCTCGCATTCTCATTAACCTTTACTACTTTTAACTATTCAAAAGCAAAAAAGAAAGCACTTTGTACACACCATTCAACTTCCTCCCCAATTTATAACAACAGTAACACTATGCAAGACCAATCACTAAAATCCCACAAACACAGAAAACTACAACAAAACAAATATCAGAAGAAATATGACAAATAATTATGCATAAAGATATTCCAATCCAGATTCGATTTCCAATATGACCAACCAAATCCGAGCTAAGAACCACCAAACTAATGAAACCTAAACCAATCAATCAACTAATCTTTAATTCCGAGCTAGTTGATCTTCCGCTATCTGAATCCTCATATCAATTCCACTCTTTTGAGCCTTTCATTTCAAATTCCGTGACATAGAAATACAAAAAGCTCTAACAGAGAAAATACATTAAAAAGTAAAAAACAAACCAGATACAACTAGAAAGAGAGCAAGAGCAAGGATGAACCTGAAACAGCGTTCTAGATCTGGACACTTAGGGTTAGATTTTGGGATACTGCAACACACAGAAAACAGAGAGAAATAGAGAAGCAATAGATAGATAAGGCGAGAAGAAGGAAATAGCTACCTCTTTCAGGGAAGGGCTACCAGTAAAGCTTCTTCTTTTTTTCCAATATTACCCTTTAGCTTTTTCCTTTTGTCACATTTAGGTGTCCATTTTTGCTTGGGCTATAGACTCATATCTTCTTTTGGGCCATATACAAAGTTGACAAGAAGTTGGCCAAAGTATCTCAATTAATACACCTTTTAAATGAGCTTATCTTTAGTTAATTGTATTTTAAACAGGTTGTTGAAACTTTTACTTCTTTGATAATTGAACTTATCTCTATTGAATTCATGTTTGAACATAATTTGTAGAATATTATGTTATAAAAATTATTTTACTAGTGAATTTGTTTGTAATTCGCATAATTGTAAAAAAAAATGATAAGATATTGATAATGGGGAAAACGTGTGGTTAGTAGTTAGCAGACTTCCAATGAAGTTATAAGTTACTTTTTTTTGAAGATCATGGTGTTTGGGCCAACTTCCGCGCGCATCTCCACTAATTTCATGAGATATCTATCATCTCCCACCAGTAATAGGTAGCAGGTAACTCTGTCTACCAAAGCTAGGACAGATGAAAAGAATCACCTAGTGTTTTTGAGTTCTTAATCACTTCATTAATCACTAGGTCACAACCTTGTGTGCTACGTTACTATTTTGAATAAAAAAATAATAAATTTACAACAATCAGAAGTCATAAAATATAAAATAAGAAAAATCATAGAGACAACATACAAAAAGAAATAGTGCATGTCATGTCCCAAAATTCAAGGTTATGATGACACCTACACTAACCTATCGGGGTAAGTCAAACTTTCACCCAAAAGAAATTTTAAGTCAATTCTCCGAAGTTATTAAAAATAGCAAAAGTAATAAAGTTTCAAAATTCAAATTTTATAAATAGAATAGAATTGTGAAAATAACCAAATATATAAAAGACTTAGTGTCACCAGTATAAGAGTATCTAATTGAATACACCTATTTCAGAAACTACAATTATGTCTGAAATAGTGAAGATAGAGGAAGTCTGACTCGCCTTGAACCCCAAGTAGCTCACCCAAGCTCCCGAAGAAGTATCACTTCGGAGTGAAAATTAATAAGACATGTTGATGCTAGGATTTGCATCAAATGATGCAGCAAGTGTAATATAAGATCTTGTGTTTGTCTAATTGGTCTTAAACGTGTGATAGCTTTTGTTATTCTTGGTGAAAGTCTGACTCATTATATGTAAAAACTTCTTCTTCAATTAAGTTAAGGGAAAGTATGATTTGTATTTTTTCTTACTTCTTTCCTTTTATTTCTTTAACCGGTTATGCAATTTTGTAATTGATTTTCTTTCTTTAATTAACTGGATCGGAATAGCTTTAATACTTGATTATTTTTAGTAAACTTTGTTGGTCTACACTTAATTGACTCGATCATGCTATTGTGGAAAAAAATTCTCTAATTGAATTTTTTTGAATATATTTTTCTTCCTCTTTTGCTTTTTCTGATTGAAAATTTCCACTACTATATAATCAGGATCTTTACTTTAGTGTTGTAGAGATAGATTTTTTAATGAGATTAACTTGTGTCTATTGTCAGTGGAATTTTTTTTACACTATCACTTAACTTTAAGTCGCACAAAAGTTAAGTTTTTAAATTTATTTATTTTTTATTTTATAGAATATAAATATTAAATATAGTAGTATAAGGCAACTAGGACTCAAAATTTATTTTATCAAATTAGTTTAGGATTCTATTTTTTTTATTTACCTAAAATATTTCATCGTTAATTTTTGTTTCATCCTTCTGAAACTTGTTTCCGTGTGGTGTTGTAACTTGAACATCTGTAATGGGAGGCCCTCAGTATCTCTCTTCTATGACACATTGCTTCCAACAAACTCAATATCTATATGCATAATGACATCGTTTTACTTTCACTAGTTTTACGTAGTAGCAATTTAAGATAGTTTGAATCTTTAAGTTATATTTAGCTTGATATCCATTAACTACATGTTGCAGGACAAATTAGGATTCTCTAACTTACCTGAGGAATATGCAGTAGGCATTGGATCTTCAGAAGAGGATATTCCCCATTTTGGTGATGAAGAATCGAGAGTGCCATACATCGGTATGGTGTTTCAGTCAATTGATATTGCATTTAAATTTTATCTTGATTATGCTCATCGTAGTGATTGTAGTGTGCTCAAAAATCGAATCACTAGATCAAGAAAAGATAAATCAATAATAGGTCAAGAATTTGTTTGTTCAAAAGAAGGATTCTGCTCAAAAAAAAATCTTGAGAAAAAGATGAAACTAGAGAAGGGTGCAAAGTGTTGATATATTTGTCGAAGAAAGAAGACAAAAAGTGGGTTGTTGTTAGGCTAGTCTCAAACCATAATCATGAACTTGCTTCTCCACATAGCAAAAAATTCTTGCGATCGAAAAGGAAAAAGTCAGAAGCTCAAAAGAATCTTATTGATTTATTAGATAATTCATGTGTTCGTCCTAGTAAAATTGCATCAGTATTAATTACTCAGGCAGGAGGTGTAGAGAATCTCAATTTAACTGGACGAGACATTCAAAATTATTTGAGTACTAAAAGGCAAAAGAATCGTGAGAAAGGAGATGTCCAATTGATGTTGAAGTACTTTCAAAAGCATCAATCTAAAAGCCCTGGCTTCTTTTATGCAATACAAATGGATGTAGAAGGTCATCTAGCTAATTGTTTTTGGGTAGATGCTAGGTCTAGGATAGCTTATAAAACTTTGGGGATGTTGTCATTTTTTATCCTACATACTTGACAAATAGATATAAGATGCATTTTGTCCCATTTACTGGAGTTAATAACCATCATCAATCCATTTTATTTGGTTGTGCTCTTCTTTGGGATGAAACTCAAGAAACTTTTGAGTGGTTACTTCGCACTTGGCTAGAGGCAATGCTCGGTGTTATGCCTTGTACAATTATCACATATCAGGATGCTACATTAATAACAAATGCAGTGGCAAATGTGTTTTCAAATTGTGCACACCACTTTTGCATGTGGCACATTGAAAAGAAAATTTCCGAATATTTAAGTCATGTCTATCATGACTTTGATGATTTTAAAACTAAGTTTAGTAAGTGTCTACATGGTACGACCACGCCCGAGAAATTTGAAGCTACTTGGAGTGATATTATGAAAACTTATAATTTAGAAGAAAATAGTTGGTTGTAAAGAATATATGCAATTCGTGAAAAATGGATTCCAACATATGTGAGGAGGAATTTTTGTGTTGGAATGTCAACAACTCAAAGAGGTGAGAGTATGAACAAATATTTTAAGGATTATCTTAATTCTAGTACACCGATGAGTGTATTTGTAGCACAATGTGATAAAGCTATTGATGTTAGGTATGATAAAATAAGGGAAAAGGAATATAAGACAAAATATTCAAAGGCTATCTTGAAGACATCATATCCCATCGAGGATGAAACAACAAAGGTATATACTAGAAAAATATTTCGAAAATTTCAAGAAGAATTGATTCAGTCTCAAAAATTTATTTCAAAAAAGATTGAGGTTCGGGATGGAATACATATCTATAGAGTTCATTTGTTTCAAAAACAAATACCTGCCTACACTGTTAGATTGAACCTTATACTGAAAGATGCTACTTGTTCTTGTTGTAAGTTTGAGTTCATAGGAATCTTATGTAGGCATATACTTGTTGTATTTATAAAGAAACAATTTTACTCACTTCCAACATGTTATCTGTTGAATCGGTGGACAAGATATGCCACCAAAAAAAAGTTGATGACATTTCAAATGACAAATCGCATGTGAATAATTTGAAGCCTTCCTCTATATGGTTTAATAATATTATGATGCATTCTTTTGACCTATCTGAGCGAGCTACACGGTCTGAAAGACATTATAAATTTGCATATCAAAGATTATCCCAATTATGTGAAGAACTTGATGAACTCCCTTATGAGATTGAGAATGATGATATATGTGTGATGATCTAGTTAACGAGTCAAATGTGGAACTAAACACAAGTGAGGAGAGACAAACACAATCTTGATTTGACCCTTTATATGTGGTAACTAAAGGACATCCAAATTCATTGAGAATGAGAGGTGGTCTAGAAAAATCTCTAAAGGTATAAAAAAAAGCACGTCTAAGAAACAAATAGGGCAAATCAAAAGTTCAAAGAATGGTGAGGCGAAGGGCAAGACCAAGGGCAAGGGCAAGGGCAAGGGATCGGAAAGGCCAATGCGAAGGGCAGAGGAATGAGGTAATCTTACTTTATATAGTGTAAAAATTATTGATTAATATTTTTGTGACTTTGATATTTGATGTATAGTTCAAGCTCTAATGTTGAAGTGGAACCTAAAAGCACATCACCACCACTTAGTACAACTCCCATAATGGTAAACTCTTCTTTTGATACTTCATATAATGTATATTAAAACTTATTTTCATCTACCTCCGTATATTTACCTAATAAATTGTTCTTTTTTCTTTAAAAAAGTCATTTCAATCATATTCAGAGTCGTTTCAAGGACAAATTGACCATGGATATCATACCTCATTTACGATAGGTTTGCTCTAATCGTGTTCTTATATATTTAGAACATATTTATAGACCTATACATATTTAAATGACTTTTAATATTTTTTCAGGATCTGCTGAGAACAGCTTCACATCCATACCGGCAAGATTTATGATTTGTGAATGTCTTGTCTTTAAAGCTTTAAGATTCGAGCTTCAAGACTCATGGAGAGACAAACATCTAAAATTTTGTATTTTTCTTTCTTATTGGTAGAAAATACGTTTAGGTTTTAAGGTTGAAAAGAAAAATCTTTCAAGATTTGGGTTTCAATTTTACTCACAATCATATTGCGGTTATAGTTTTAATTCAAGTTTGCACTTTATATTTGGTTGTGTGTTTATTTACTCACATATCAATAAAATTAATGGCATCAAGCCAAATTATATAGACACATGCACAAAAATGTAGTTAATAAGAGGTTAGACATTTGTTTGCAATGCATCACATTGTATGTTGATGTAAAAACTTTATTTATTAATATGAAGATTTGAATTGTTTAAGTCAAAGTTCTAAAATATTTTTGATAAAAAGTAGATAGATTTTTTTAATAATGTTAATATTGTTTCAAGTGAAAACTAAAATCATAAAATTAATTATTAAAATCTTTTGGGGTTTCAAAATTCTGATGTACGGTTTGCTAGCAGTGCAAATGTACACAAAACTTATAACTTGTGTTTAGTGTACACCCTATTCTTTGTTTTGACTTGTGAGATTATATTGAGTATGTTTTTGTTGTTGTTATTGTAACCATTGGCGGAGCGACTTTATAGTCAGGAGTTCATCTGAACTCTTTTCGACGAAAAATTATATTATTTATACATGGTTAAATATTTTTGTAGATATATATATAGTAGATGTCGAACTCTCTTCGGCTACTTCGTGTGTATATTTCTTCAGATTTTGAACCCCTTTATTAAAAATTCTGACTCCGCCATTAATTGTAACATTTAGTATCTACAGAAGTGTAATGTAGTCGGGTGAAAATAATACTACAATTTCTGCTTATTTAACAATAAAAAAGTGCAAACCAATTTAGACAATCCAATTAAGTACAATGCTTTAAAAAATTCAATGATAGACTCACAATAATAATAGACTAAAACGTACACAATATTATAACTTAACTTTATATTAATCAATAGGAAATATGCACTACTTTTAGCAATATACGAATAATGTATTGTGCCAAAAGAGTAAATGACAACAAGATATAAAAGTGAATCTTTATTCTAAAGAATATTTTTCTTATACAAAGATATTTTTAAACAAAAGCCATCACCAATAGGTTGTGAGGCTACGAGTGTAGGGGGTTTGGCTAGATCCCTACATGTAAAACATAAGTAGAAATACTTACAAAAGATTAGAGGGGAACATGAACCTTGCCTCTAACGAGCAAAAGAGATTGATCAAACAATCTAAAGGAAAGAAAGTAGCCTATACAAGTTCCTTTCCGAGAGTACAACAATTAATTAGCTATCAAGAAAATTAAATTTCTCAAATCTTCTTCTAATCGTAGGGAGTTGCATTTATCGAGTTTAAACAATCCCTTTGCCTCTCTTGGGAGTTCTTGAAAAGAGTGATAGAAGATACTATTTCCACTTGAAGAAGCATTTTTAGTCAAGAAATCTACCACTGCTTCTCTAAAACAGTGAGAAAAATAGTGATTTGTGCCTGTCAAGAGGTTGGTAATTCTGTCCACAATGTGCTTAATCTTCATATTGTTGGTCGACTTGTTGCTCAACATATTTGAAATAACAAGAGAGTCCAATTCAATTTGCAGGTTGTTATAACCATGGTTGATGTACCATTTAATACCATAGTCAACAACTAATATCTCAGCATGATTGTTGTTGTTGCATTGTACAGGAATGGAGAAGACTATAATAATGTTACCATTATCGTATTGAAATCTTTCAAAATACATTGAACATAATTGCTATATATCAGCTGTTGCAGGCTAGGTTGTTCAGACTTTTTAAGAAAATATACAGGTGTGTCGATACTCCAACAATAGTGTATTTTTGTGTCAATATTTTTGGAGAGCTCGAGCAACACAGGTTATAGGCATTTTTAACCCATAATGACGCCAACACATCTTTTGACCAAGGCATTAGTATCACATTTCGAGAAGGCAAATACAGAGCTTGGCCAAGCAATACCAACAGCTCCCTGTGCAACAACGCTCGTCCAACAACATAAAGGTTGCTCTAGAATCCTTTCTGAGACTTCCTCGTCATTTAATTGCAAAAGAGGTAATCCTCAGAACCGATAATGAAAATAAGTTGCAAAACAACATGTACCTTCAATGATACTCCCTCCGTCCCTTTTTAGTTGTCCACTTTAGAAATGGCACACAGATTAAGGCAACAATGATTAGCACAGTGAAGTTACAATTTTATCCTTATGACAACTTTTTACTTCAAAATTATAATCACTTCTTTGAATTCAAGTGAAATAAATTGGAGGGAAACAACATACACTTTTAGAAATTTTCAAGAAGTGTAAATAAGGGTATAATAGGAAAAAATTTGTTGTCCTTTCTTGATTTGTCAAAATGGACAATTAAATAGGGACAACTAAAAAAGGAAATATGGACAACTAAATAGGGACGGAGGGAGTATATGATTATACAGAGTAAATAGAAAATTTGAATCGAACATACCACGAAGTTGCTAAGAGGATGAGATTGGAGATAACAACATCAGGCTGAAACATCATATAAGAATCTATACTAGATTCAAATTATAAACACGTACCTGCAAATAGTTCTTCATTCACACTATTCGAGTAACACACAAAACGTAACAATCAAATGCATCTAGCAAATATCATTTTGGTTCAAATAAGCAAAACTAGTGAAAGTAAAACGATGTCATCATGCATATAGATATTGAGTTTGTTGGAAGCAATGTGTCACAGAAGAGATACCTGAGGGCCTCCCATTACAGATGTTCAACCATTTGGCCACAAGAACATGAAATTTGGACTATATGCACGTCCACCGATAACTACTGTGATCTTGGAAACCTGATTTCATATATTTGCAAGAAACGTTCAATTCTTCAGTATATTCCTCAATAATAAGACTGAAGCCATTACTGCTTAAATGATCAAGTAAAGGTAAATTACCTTTTCTGGATATTTTCACAGGGTTAATATCTTAAAAGGTCACTCAATTTTGTGAATTTATCTAAAAAAAGTCATTAAACTTTGTTTTATATCAATAAAATCACTAGACATTTGTATCAATAAAATCACTCAAAATATATAATATTATTTTTATTAATCAACATGTAATTAGATCCAAATTCTTTCACAATTGTATTCATTAACCTAAACCCAATTAAAAGAACCGACACCTCTTCATCTTCCTCCAACCTATGTTTGCTATAGCCCTCGTGTTTCTGTAGTCTACAATCTACATACTCCTAAATTCATTTCTTCCAATTCTCATTCTCCCTCTTTCACATTAAAATAAATCCTAATCCGCAGTTTCTCCCTTATATTCTTTTCTAAAAAAATGTTCTTTGACTACTTCGTAAATCCAGTTATTTCATTATTTTAGTTTCTTCACATGCTCTTCGGTCAAAGGAAAAAATGTGAAGGGAAATACTAAAAATCCACTAGCTTTGAAACATAAGAACAATCAAATTAAGGAAACGAGGATGAACTTAAAAATGCTGAGCTTCTAGTTTTTGCTAACAACGAATTAATGGTCGACTATATGTAGTTGTTGTTTGGTTAGGTATATTGCCAGAAATTTGTAAAAAAAAAAAGAAGAGTAAAATAACATAACAAATATAAGATGACCAATTTCGATTTTGAAAAAATAATTGTTTGTCAAAGTTTTGAGTTGAGTGATTTAATTGATATAAAAATTTAAGTTGAGTGATTTTGTTGGTATAAAAATTTAAGTTGAATGATTTTATTGATATAAAATAAAGTTCAATGACTTTGCTAGATAAATTCACATAGTTGAGTGACCTTTTGAGATATTAACTATATTTTCACATGAATAAAAGATATCATGAAACCCTAAATGAGGAGCTTAGCAATTACTTGGGGGGAGAGAGAAGCTCGGATAGAAGAATCCCAAGTCCTAAGGTTATGGAAATTTAATAAATGCTTAATTTAAAATATAAAAAATAAATAAATTTTAAAAAAAGGTTAACAGGCGTCTGACTATTACACAGTCAGTGCACATAAGTTAAACTCTTTTTTAATATTGTTATGTGATTTATTCTTCCTCTCATACTTGCTAAATAGTAACTGTCTTTTTGCCTAATAAAATTCTATCGGTTGTAAGTCAAAATAGATTTGGCTTTCTCATACCCTTTGACACGAGCACTGCCCAAAACTTTTGAGATTCTCATTATCTTGACATGTCAAAGACGAGGTACTAATTTTGGATATTATTGCTAAACTTTTACTATTGTGATTATTGATTTCCAAGATCTCTTATTGCCTATTTGTTATTTCCAGGTCAGTCTCTATCAAAGTGACTCCAATTTGTGTGTACAAATTCATATAGTTAAATTCTAATTAAAGTTTATTTGTTTTTCTTCCTGTGTATTTTTACATAAACACATGTCAGTCAACTAGTTTTCCAATTTTTATGTGTTGTTTGATATTTTTCTAAACTTGTTTGAATCTCTGTATATTCGGTATTAATGTGATTACTAGGAGTTCTCTTGAGTTTGATTTGAATTTCAAACTTTTAAGCATTTTAGTTTTCGCTTTGCGTTATATATGTACTTAAACTTAGTACTATTGTCATGTTTGCCTCATATGTGATTTCATTAATATTGTTTAATTATATCCCTTTACCATTTGCATGTTTAATTAATTCTCATATTTGTAGATATGAACGTCAAGTGCATATTTTATACTAGGGTATATTAGCGTTTGTTTTCCTGTGCTTTAGAAGAACTTAGACTTGAGTTCGAGATACGAGGAATTCGCGCTGATTTGAAGAAAAAAATTGAATGGATTTGTTCATTTGAAGTTTATCTAAATTTCCTCTCCATTTATTTCTCTTTTTCTATGTAATAATTCGTGTTCAACACTATTGTTGATTTATTCATGCTTTAGTTTCATCTGCAACATATTTTACTCGATCTATAAATAGAAATTATGTCTATAAAATTCACTTTACATTTCGATCCAGTGCAAATCATATCAAACACCATATTTTGTTATTTGTTTTGCAAAAAAGACATACTTTATTGCTTTAACAGATATCACACCTATATTGCTCGTGGGATCAATATTAGTATCCTTCATATTTAGATATCATGCTCGTGAGATCAAACATGGTTAACCATGTTAACTATTTTCAACATGTCAATCACGTAATCACTTAATCAAGAGGCTTGGATGAAATGATATATTACGTGCTACTTGTCTCAAAGTCTTTATTGTTTTGTACGATGCTAATTTTGTGTCTAAGTAATTATCTTAAATTTCTCATTTTGTCTGCATTCCTATTCAAATAGAAAGCTCAATATTGATCTCTTGGACATTAAGTTGGGATTGCGTAGGTATGTTTAGGATGGTTAGTTTTTTCTGATTCAATCAACTTAGATGGATAGTGAATAATGATAGTTTCTTCTCGCTCAAAAAAATTATTTTAATTCCATGGTGTGATCCCATAAGGATAAAAAAACATATCCTCTATATTTGTTCTTTTTCTCATTAGGGAGAAATCTACATGATTCGATAACTCTCGCACTTCGATTAAAAGTCTTCTTAGAACTTTGCACGAAATTGAGCGATTACTCCATAGTGTATAGGCTTTTTTCGTTTTGCTCGATGTTTGTCATATGTGGTAGTTTAATTTAGATTATGCGATGTTTATATTATTTTTGTATTTCTTTATCTTAATTATCTATCCTCGCTTATCTGATAAACTCATGAGATTTGCTTTTTTCTAGCAATCAGATTGCATTGATCATTTATCAATTAAGTTTGTGCATTTAGCCTTTTGTCCTCGATCAATTTCTTAGTAGCCAACTTATGGTCACCACTCACCACATTTCACCATTTGTCAAAAGCTAATATGTTTTAATCACTTTATCATCTAGACTAACGTTGGATAATAATCAATTTATACTCAATTATTTTAAGGGCTCGTGTATCTTGATCATGACATCACATTGGCGTTGGAAGGTGGCGTTATTGGCTTCCCTTGCATCCAAATGATGAAATTCATCAGATTCATTTGAGTTAGTGGTTGGTCATGCAACTCTTTCTCTTTCCCTTTTCTATTCTTTCTCTAGGTTGAGGCCACAACTTATGGGACAACTTCACTTTCATTCCTTATGTTCAAGGTGCACATGGTCATTTACGTGTTACAATAGATTATACTAGTAATTATATTGATAGGCTCTTTGAAAAAAGTTTTTCTCAATGTTTCAAGAAGAGAGCTTTTCTTTTTTTACTTGGTGGTTGGGTTTGGTCTAAGCTTTGGTGTTTCTGAGGTATCCATAAGACAAAGAATAGGCTCTAAGAGTTGGATAAGTAGGGGAAGAATGAGAAACTCTAGAAAGTATGTTCCATTAGGACATTGAACTTTTCTATGAACATCATGTTGAGGTTCCGAATTAGTTAAGTTTGCCGCATATTTTCTAGCTAAATATAAAGTCTTGGCCCTCTATTGTATGGTCCCTTTTAAAAAACGCAACGTCTTAGAGGATTATAATCATTAGCTGGACGTACATGTTCAGCTGTAGAGTATGGCATTTGTTTTGCATTGCCAACTTCAACTACGAGGTTAGTGTGTGATTTAGAGGTAGTGGTGCCATTGTGAATACAATTAAATGGGTCGTTTTGTGTTTGTTGGGAAGAGGAGGGGCTTTTCACCATTGTTGAGGATAATGGAGCCTGAAGTAGGGTTAATCACAACATTTGATTGTTGACACCATTCATTACTAAAAAGAGTAATGGGGGAGCAAGTTGATATGACTAATATAATCACTTCAACTGATTTAGTGTGATGATTATTTTTTTCAGAGTAGAAATTACTCTGATAAAGAAAAGTTGTGGCATTTGCTTTCATAAGAGACTTTGTAGGAGGAGTGTGATTGGTTGGGGTTTGGACCCTCTGGGTTTTTTTGCATTTAGGGAAGTAGGTATAATCCTCCAAGGGATTTGTCCAACTATTTTTGGATTGGGGGTTGTCCTTTTTTTTGGGGGTGGGGAGTGGGAGGGGGGGGATTGATTTTCCCATTTAATGCACCATTAGTTGATTGATGGGCTTTGAGAGTTTATTTTCTAGGCCCATTTTTGTATTTCCTTTCTCATTTCTAGTTTCATTGGGGTGGTTTTCAGTCCATCCTCAATTATTTGATTTGGAATGGTGGTATCAAGGAACTTACCTGATTGTGGATCATTTTTTTTTTCTATGCTTGGGTGCGTTCTTTGTGCATTTTATTCACCTTTGACAAGTGACCATGGGGCCTAGGCATTTAATCTTCTTGGGAAAAGATGCCAAGTGTCTATTGGTACTTCCACATTATATTGGATGTTGAATGTCTATGTTCTTTGTGAGAGATTTTTGTGGTTGAAACATACCATTCATAGTAATGTTATTGTAAGTTCGAGCCTTACTAAGCCTACCACCCCCTTCTCTTCACCTAACACAAGGCAGTCCAACAAAAGAGATTTGTCTCAATACTCTTGTGTGTATCCTTTGATCACTAATCTAACCTTTCTTGTGCCATATATATGGCTTAGTATCCCATAACCAGGGACATGATTTCATCTCATTCATAGATACCTTTTATTTGTGGCAACTAAGTGTGACCTTCGTTTTGACCATCACCTTAAGTGACACTTGAATATAAATGAGTGCATAACAACTTCTTAGTGTGACCGAAGTGCAAGTATTTATTTTTAGGAGTGCTCCCAAATCTTTTTCAATTTTTCTAATATTTGTTTATCATAAATTTTTGTTGGGAGTTGTGGTAGAATCCAAATTGCAATGAGGGTTAGCATATAGATTTTAGAGACGAAATTTGGTGCTCATTTCTTTACAAAAAGGAAATTTCCTGCTATAAACCACAATCCTTCATGAAGGTCCTATGCATATTCTCCACCTTGGTGGAATTTTACAATATAGTAATCACATCCTAGGTCAATTAAGATGAGGGATTCAGAAGGTTTTCACATGTCAGTCAATTTGTTCTTCAGATAAGCGTTTAACAATCGCTTTCATGATTTGTATATTATTTGTCTTTTTTGCTTGATTGAGTTCTCAAAGTCAATTCAAGCACAACATTATTGTGTAAAGAGAGAAACCAAATTAAAAAATAAATGAAAGAAAAGGAAACCAAGTTGTCATTTCCCATTGGAAACCTAAATAGCATATCCTCTCACCTCGTGCGTAAAGACCAATACCAAATTACTCTACCAATAAAGTATACAATATAATTCCCCTTCGGCAAGCAACCCGAACGATATAAATAAAAACCGTAAAAAGGGTAAATCCCCATCGTCCGCCATTAACAATCAACTACCCCTCTTCTGTCTCCTTCAATCTCTCTACTCGCCGCCATTTCTGAAAGTTTGACCTTTCATACTTCGTTCAAAATCTTCGTTGAAATCGATGCAGCTTAGTCTAGTTTTTTGTTGAAAAAATCAAAAAGGTTTTTCTTCTTCTTGTAGATTTTGAGAAATTAATGGCTGTTGCGAGACGTGTGGTTCAATTAGGGGCTAATTGTGGGATTAGATTGTCTAAATCTCAAGGGATTAACGCATCTAAAGTTTCTGCTGCTTTGTTGATTGATAGATCACAAATCAACGCTGGTTCAGTTAATTTTTACAGTTCTGAGCCCTATAAATCGTCTGCTGCTAACAAGTTTGATTATAGGCAAATCTCACAGCTCGCTAAACCTAATGGCAAGCGTGCGTTTCTCGTTGATACATTAGCTCTGGTAATTATTACTATTTCTTTATCCTCCTCTTTGTTGATTTATAATTTGTTGTATTGGAGTGAAATGATCCCAATTAATTTAGCAATGAACACAGTTGAGTATATATTTATATTTATGAGCTCTGGTAATTATTAGCATTTCTTCATTATCCTTGTTTTTGTAGTTGAATGAAATGATCCCAACCAATTATGGATGAAGCATGTTGAGTATTTATATTGATAATCTGTTGTGTTGGTATCTGTGGAATCAGAAAGGAGATGGAGAAAAACTTTGTTTCTCTTATCTTTTTAAGTTTAGTAGGAATGCAAGTGGATGAGTTTTATTTTTGGTCTCTAGTTAGTTGTCTTTGGCTTCAAAAATAAAGGTGAAACCAAACTGCTTTGGTCTTGGGGAAATAACCTAAAACCAATGAAAAGAAGTTGTTTTCATTTCAAAAACTGATTTTGTTTTTGTTTAATAATATAAACTCATAACTTACTTCCATGTCGGACTCAACATAGCATTGGTACCTAGGGCCTACTGAAATATTGCAGATCGAAGGGTATGTGATGCTCGCCAAACCTAATAAAGCAATTAAGTCTTGGTATGATAGACTTAGGACTGTGGCCTTTTTTTATAAGTGGGATTGGGGGATTTTCAGGGGGACTTGTTCTAAATATTAACTCATTTTCAATTGATTAAGTTTCAGCCTTTTCTTTCCAAAAGAGGAATGCTTCATCTTTCCGCCAAAGATGACTTGAATTTGGATCTTGATCTGTTTGATGTTGTTCCTTTTGATCATAATTAAAGTAGTTCTTTATCAGTCCATAAACTAATACCTTCAAAATAAAGCAAAAAAACAAATAGTAAAGCCACTAAACTTGTGGTTCTTTTTGAGTTTGTGTATTTGCTTCTATCCATTTCGTCGTAAACTAGGATACTTTTCAAGGCTAGAGTCTCTCCTGATTTGTTATTATTGATATGAATTATAGATATTTATAGATCTTGTTTGCTGACAGGTTAGGAGATTAGAAGCACGAGGTGTACCATCAGAACAGGCAGAAGCAATAACATCTGCTATCACTGAAGTTTTGAATGACAGTTTGGAAAATGTAGCTCATTCTTTTGTTTCACGAGCTGAAATGCAGAAAGTAAGACTTTACTCAAGATCTTATGTTGTAAACAATGTGCCCATTTCCACTTTGCTGAATAATTGTTTTGTGCATTTTTGCCTATGTAGTCTGAGATGATTCAAGAAGCCAACCTCTCCAAGTTCAAGTCTGAAGTACAAAGTTCTCAGGTACAAAATTGTCATGAAGCTCTGTTAGTTGTGCATATCAGTATTCTAAAAAGTCTTCAGCTGTGCGTCTAGTTATTCTCTGTCTTGTGCTAGGGGAGGTGTAATGTATTTCTTCTGCTTGTAGAATATTAGCTTGCCCTTAGTCACATCTGCTATAGATGATTTTCTCTGCCTAGATAGACGAGTAAGCTAGCTTTGTACGCTGTTGTATGTAGTCCCGGAACATATACAAGCTGTTGTTCCCAGTTATTTTTTCTACATAATGAAAAAAAAGCATATTCAAGCTGTTGTTAAGACCTTTATTGCCTAGCCATTCTCTGGTGCTTTGACTTTTATTAATGAGTTTGTAGATGGAGGCGTGATAATGCATACCAGTGATATTTTTCTTCAATGATGTTAACTGTGAGGTAGATAACTTCAGTAGGAAAAGCTTTAGTTTGTTGTGAGTTGTGAAAGAATATGAAACTGTTGTTGAAAGCAGCATCTGAGAGATTGATTGGATTTCCAGATTCATGACAATTAATTATCAAAAAACAGAAAAGAAAACTACCTTGCATCTTCTAGATTCCATGAATGGAATCAATTACTTCATCTAAAAAGAAAAGAAAAGAGACAGAATATGAAATTGAGGTCAGCACATGGTGCAAAAAACGTGGCATAGAGGTGAAGAGGATAAGCTATGTATTTCTATAATTCAATTGTCATCATATGACCAGTGTTATCAAAAGCGAAAAGTGCAAAAAAGCTCTAAGGTCCTTTGGGGTTTTAAACGCAAATAAAGTGTGAACTTTAATGAAAAAAAGGCGCAAATGGAGAAAACCCACAAATATGTATGTGTAGTCCAAGATTAATGATCATAAGCATGAGTAACAAATATATGAACAAAGAAATTTTAAAAAATTATGATTAAGTGAAATATCAATTGTTTTAGTGTCACATGTTAAGGGTTGCACTCATTGGCATGGAAAAGTATGTCTTGGAGCCTTGATAACAACACTGAAGCACCCATAAAGTGAGGTGAAGTGCTCAACATGTTTTTTGCCTCGCTTCAGGGCTTTAGCATGCCTTTGACAACACTGCATATGACAAGTATAGTGGTTAATTCTTCTACCTCCCACATCAGGATGTGAAGGGAGATTCTATGTTATGGTATTGAGTTTGATCTGCCTTGGGTTCTAAAGTAAATTCACCTAATTGGTTTTACTCTAGTCCTGTACATCTCTTCCTTGCTTCTTTGTGGGTTTTCTTTCCTTTGGTGAGTTGGGTGGGTGGGGGAGGTTCGATGGTTGGTTTGACAGACCAATCTCAATTGCTGCACCTTTGATTTATGGATTAAGTATTACTAGTATAGTTGCGGCTTGGCTGGATTATGGTTCTCTTATCATTTCTTGCAGAAATTATGGTTCATGATGATTTTTTACTTTCATTTGCCCACCTAAATAAGGCAGCTCATTGACCCAATGATCCAAATAACAAGAACATTTTCCGTTAACTCACATGCTGACCTGTGCATTTCTTGGTCTCCGTTATTTGGCCATAATAATTCAAATCAGCTGATGCTGAAATTGTTAAAGCTTAGTGAAATAGTACAATTACTTGCTTGAATATTTTCAAATGTCCTTCTGGTTAGAGTGAATGAGGGTTTCTTCCTAATTTTACATATATATGCTGAAATATTACAATTTCAAAAGGCAATTGAATTGAGCCATCATCACCTTGTGTTGGATAACAATTATTCATTACAGTATGTACCAAATTCCTGTCAGGAATAAGGTTGTGCTAGCAGTTGATTGAAAATGGACATATTTCTCATTTTCACAAGCTAGGCGTGGATCATACAAACATTTGTTTCTTTTCATTAGTAAACTCCCATAAGGAGTAAGAGACTGTAATTAAATATAGATTCTTTCAAGTCTGTGTTTCGATGATTTATGGAAGAAGATTTAGCGTGTAACACTCCATAACATCCTACAATTTTGCCACTGTTTACTTAAAAAGAACATAAACTCTATCATCAGAGATCATTCCTTCATTCAATGGAGGAGGTTATTCTCGTTCATTCAAGATACAATGAGGGATGCTTGGAAATGGAGACACCAAATCAGTGATACCATATTGCAGATGAAGAGCGTTTTATTTGGCTATACTGCCGTTTAAGTAGAACTGTAATACAGACTCATTTCTCTCAACATACAATGGTGGATGGGTCCAGTAACATGGATGTGGAGAAGCTGATCTCCTTCAGTAACGATATTGTTCAGTTCTTGGAAGATGATAAAGATGTCAGCTTCTTGAAACAGTGTATATAGAGCAATCTAATTCAATCACAGTGCCACTCTGAGTACCGCGCCCTTCAGAGTTATAGCAGAGAACACAGAAGCACAACCTGAAGCTGCTGCAGATGCTGAAAAGATAAGTTGCAGAAAGAGTTCGATCAGGAGATCTAGAGAGAAGAACTTAATGTTATAACTGTTGAGATCAAATTTACATCGTCAAAGAGCCTCTATTGAGGAGCAAAGGCAATTGCTCAAGAAATTTGAGCAAGATCGGCTTCGAGCAGAGATGAAGCTATCATTGTATGCCCCTGTTACAAGTATCATCCTGGACTAGGATGATCAATCAAAAATATTAGGCCATAGTATGGAGAGAGATGAGAAGGTAGTTGAAAATTTTGAGTTTCATTCATCAAAGTTGACTGCCTTTGACACTTGTAACAGCATCTGGAAGATGATTAATTTGTAAGAAGTACCATTGCTCAGGGAGGAGGCTTAGTTATCACTTGGATTTTGGAGTACCTCATTACCTTGGCTGATCAGATTTAATCTAATCATTTCTCTCATATGTTCAACAAAAAAAAAAAGATGACCTGTAATACAGATCAACAATGGTTATTCTTTACTTTAAGACATGATATGATCCTAACCTGGTCGTATAAAGAAGCAATGACTAAAAAAATAGATGAAGTAAAATTGTCGAATCAAATGAACAAGTTAGGTCAGCTGGATCTTTCTAGTAATTAGTACTATATCAACCGTACCCAAGGGTGTGGCCTAGTGGTCAATGAAGTAGTTGAGAGCCATGAGGTCTCAGATTCAAATCCCAGCGGAGAAAAAAACACTAGGTGATTCTTCTCATCTGTCGTAGCCTTGGTGGACAGTTACCTGGTACCTTTTGTTGGCGGGAGGTGACAAGTATTCCAAGGAATTAGTTGAGGTGTGCGTAAGCTAAGCCCGGACACCACGGTCATAAATTTTTTTTACTATATCAACCAAGTATGAAAATTAAAACTAGTTGGTTGTGAAGGGAGCTTTGGCTCAGCCTCTGATAGCTGCAAATACTTTAGGAAGGAGTTGCAGCCTCAATGTTTTGAGGGATCAAAAGGGTTACAGCCTAAAAGGCTAGTTGGCCACCCCGGGAAAGGATGACATAAGTATTTAGAATTTTGATTTGTGGTCAGTGAGTCAAATTGATTGCCTGATTTGAGACAACTTTTTCAAAGATATCACAGCAGTTTTTTTTGTTTCGCTTACCAGGAAGCATCTTTTAGGAGCAACCAGCTTATTTACTTTGACTAATCCAGGATGTTGGAAATCATCAACTCAAGACTAATTTTCCTTCTGATAGACAATGTGAGACGAGTGTTACTGATGGCATATATGGCTATGCTGGCTTGGGAGAAATTTCAACCTTGCCTGTATGGCAATATTGTGTTCAACACAGTGTGAGACCGATAGAACACATGTCAATTTGAATTTGTTCTTGCATGGATCTAACCCTTCCCAAAATTCTCTGAACATTGGGTGATCAAGGAGGAAAATTTACTTCAAACTCAGTGTTGGACCGATGATTATTGCATCATGGTTGTGCTAATAATATATATGTTCATGATATATGTTTTTGTTCTACCCCCGAATGAGCATTGGTTTGAGTTTGACGTATGGAATTCATACCGATTAAAAAAAATTTGTTGCAGGAACATCATTTTTCTCTGCTGCAACGTGAACTTGAAAAGCTTCGGAATGACATTGAAAAAATGCGCAGTGAACTAAGGTACAATTGAATTGTTGGAAAAATGATTCTACTTTTGAGTGCCAGTTTCATTAACCAATATTATTTGTTCATGCAGGTATGAGGTTGACAAGCTTACTGCCGGTCAACGGTTGGATTTAAATCTTGAAAGAGGGTAAGGCCTGAAGAGTTTTAGATGTTAGTGAATGATTAGGTTGTTCATTTTTCGACTCCGTGATGATTGATTGTGGTCATTCTAAATTGTGTAGACGCATCCGTGATGAGCTTGCCAATCAAAATGCAGAAACTACAAATCTTACAAATAAGCTTGATCGGGTAAGTGTGGGATCTTGTATATTTTGAGCATGAACGTTCTTTAAACTCAATGCATCTTGTGAATATCTTCTTTTTCTCTTGCTTGATCCATGTACAGGAAATTCATGCATTGAGGGCACAAATTGAAGCTGCAAAGTATGAAGTGATTAAATACTGTATAGGTACTCTTGTCTCTATATCGGCTGTTGGTCTTGCGGTGCTACGGTTATATACCTAAGACATTTCAGATGACATTTGTTGCTGAATTTTTAAATGAGCACGAGTGCCCAGATGTTGACAGTATTCTTTTAAGAAGCTTGAATAGGAATCAACCACATTGTCAAACCGCTGTAATATTCACAACTTGGTAGATAGGTTAACAATTGTATTCATTTTATTTCAAGCTTGTTCATTTGTTCAGATTTATGTAGCTCACCACATATTCAATGTTTGCTATGACAATATTTCAAAATTTGGGATGTTGATATAATCTTTCTGCTGCCTTAGTCATTTTCAACATGTTTTTCCCTCTGCAATAATTTGGTATGCTTGTGTAATTTTTTTTAGTACAAGCAAGTCAGTGTAAAGGAGCAATTGTTGATTGATTCCTGAAAAGTCGACCCCAAATCGACACAATTAGACCTCTAATTTTCAGAAAATTCTCTCTAAAAGGAAGTGTGAAGATTGGAGTCTATGATAAAGTTCAATGTCTTCATGACTATAATACCATATTCTTCAAGAGGATGATTGAACTTGAAAGCAGGAGTATGAAGTGGTTAGAGTTTGGTGCAAGCTTTAATGGCACCACAAAATGAGAAATAGAAGTGCTATTTCCAAATATGACAGAATCAGTTCTTCATGAGTCGATGAGAAATTTAAACAAAAGTTCAATGAGAACAAATGATGGAGAAAAATGAAAAGGATTTCATAACTAACTACAAGAATGAGATGTGGAAAATATTACTCTAAAACTATTTGATGAAATTTTAATTATTGAAAAAACTTGCAGCAACTTGACTCTAGAATATGCTATGTCGATGGAGTTTGAATGTTTGACAAAAGTTGATCTTGAAAATCATACTAGTTGAAAAACGAAGTTGAAGATGAAATCTAGTTTCCATATATAATTATACAAAGTTATAATGCGTGTATAATTGTGTATTTATGCAATATATGTTTTTTCTGTATTGTATTATTTATACAAGTTATACATTATACATGTACTCTACATATGATGTTAAAAACCATCTTTGGTATGTTTTCTTACTTTTTCTCGTACAATCTATGTATTAATCGACTTTCCTTGTTAATCTCTCTCCAAATCACGAAGTTGCAACAATTTTTTTAAAATTTTTCTCTTTGATTTTGTTTCATTTGGAACTTGGACAAGATTTTTAAAAAAAAGATTTTCAAATTGTATTATTTATGGTTTTGCTAATTTTTTTTTTATAGCTAGAATAAGAATGTATACGAACATGAAGGAGAAAAATGGAAAATCATCCAACTTTGCACTTGAATATTTGAAAAAGAACAACAGAAAATCCTCTTTTCCGAACCCAGGCCTAACGTTTTTGGGCCACAGATTTGCAAAGTTAAAATTGGCCATTCTATTGCAATGTATGTGTATGAGTTGTACTTATATGAGTTCTCCCTAAAAGAATATAGTAGGACCTTATCATTTTCATATTAAGTGTAATAAATAATTAAACCGGGTATGTTATTGTTTTGTAATAAATAATTAGTCGTATTTCTAAAACAAAATAAAAATAAAAATGATGAATAAAACAGTTCAATAACATGAGATTTTAGAACACATTCTTTTGGTAATATTTTCAGTAATTGATTACTACAAACAAGCTGTTTTCTGTATTCATTTAAAAAACTCTTACATGAAATGATAAAATCACTTCTCTTCTGAATGGAACAACAACATATATACAAGTCTTTTTTTTTTATAACCAATATATACAAGTCTTTTTATCCTCTCAGTATTGATTCAAACTGTATATATTTACATACCTCAGACTTACTAATACTGAACTTCTAATACTTCAGAATTTTGACCATTAACATGTTGGTAAATGAAGGGTATATAGCAAGTCCTTAAAAACATCAACGAGGCCTGATGGAGTGAATGACACCGCTCACAAGCTCAATTCCTTCCATGGTCGTGTAAGTTGTAGTGTGTCTGGAATAAGCTGAAGTTGGTGATGTGGAAACATCTAAATCAGGTGCAATATTATTATTGTCAATTGCTGGAAGCATGCAAGTTATGTTCTCTAACTCTCTCACCACCTCCAGCATAAGCGGTCTGTCCTGTTGTTCATCCAGTGAACACTTCAGGGCCAAATCCAGGAATTTCTTGACACAATCTGAGGAATATGGACCTATACTCTTGTCTATTATAGAAGACATCATCCCTGATTGGCATGCTGCATTCACCTGTCATTAGTACAAAAGTAACTTTTCTTACTCCCTCCGTTCCCAAAAAGAATGACACTAACTATTTGGAGAGTTCAACAATTTTTTCTTTGACTGTAGTTTTTCCTCAAACTTCTAAATAGTTTGAGCTTTAATTCAAAATGTCTGATTCACATAGGTGTTGATCTCGAACTCTAATTTTCTGCCATTTCTCGTCTTCTAGGCTGGCGAGCTAGTACTAGTTGTGGATCAGCTTAAACATTGAGGACTTCACCATTTTCATTTAGGTCAAACACCTACTGGATACTATTAAGACAATGGACATGTTATTAGTGCTGATCTCAATTTCTAGCTGTCATAACATTTTATGTCAACGCATCCAACTTTGGGAACTCATCCCTAAGCATTCTACAGTAAGAAATAAGGGTTGGAGTATAACAGCTTTCTCTACTTCATTACTAACCTTTCTCCAATTAATTTGGTCCCCAATATGGAGCACCTATCACAAATTCTGGGAGGAGTGGTAGGCACATTGCCATCAACATATCTTGGCATGCCTTTGAGAGCAAAGTCAAGATCCATAGATATCTGGAATCCAATTTTGGAGAAATGTAAGAAGAGATTGTCCAGATGGAGATCATATTATTTGTCACTGGGAGGTAGACTAACTTTGATAAACTCTGTCCTAGATGCTCTACCAACTTACATGGTGTCCCTATTTTATATACCTCATACAGTGGTTTGAAGGTTGGATAAAATCAGGAGAGATTTTCTGTGGCAAGGTAATAAGGAGAAGAAAAGTTACCACCTCGTCAAATGAAAGAATATTATCAGAAGCAAAAGACAGGGTGGATTAGGCATCAAGAACCTTAAGGACCAAAGCAGAACTCTTAAGATGAAATGGCTATCGAGATACCCACAGGAGACTCAAGCTTTATGGTGTAATGTCATCAAGAACAAATATGGGGAGCTGGACAATTGGGTAACTAAAGAAGTCACTATCCCTTATGGTGTTAGTCTTTGGAGATCCATCAGGCTCTTCTGTCCATTCCTTAAAATTCAATCTACTATCAAGGTACATAACGGCAACATTACTCTTTTTTTGGTTAGACAAATGAATGGGTCCTGATAGTTTATAAAGTTTATTTCCTGACATCTGTGCTTTGGCTCAACATCAACACGAGACAGTTGCTGAAATGTGGACACCACAAGGCAGGGATTTGTCCTCAGAAGACATTAAATGATTGGGAAATTCCAAGAGTGACTGAATTGTAAGTTTTTGGAGAACTTTCAAGGACTACAAAGAGGAGAGGAGAGGATTGCTTATGGTGGAATGGGCATAGCAAAGGCATATATAAGGTGAAAGAGGGATACAAGCTGACAAACCAACCTAGAGCTCGGATTATTAAGTGGCCTTGGAAGCACATTTGGTAAGCCAAAGTGCCACACAAAGTGGCATGTTTCACTTGGCTTTTAGCTAACTAGTTTCTGAGCATGCGCTTTGCGCGTGTAACCCTTATGAGTATATTAGTTTTTTAAAAAATAAACATTATTAAATAACGTGATTTGAGTTCTTTCTAAACAAATGTGTCTAATTGAGGTTTCTTACTTTGTCTCACTATTAACTTTGATACTCCAATTTCATGACCTCCAAGTGAATGCACCGAGATAATGATACGAGAAGTTAATAAAATAAACTCTATTTATAAGTCAAAAAATGAGTTTGTAAAGCAAAAGGGAAAAGATAACAGCTAGCCAAGTTAAATTTCTCGATAGTGTTAAAAGTTCCTTTTTGTTGGTAGAATAGTGTTAGAAGATCAAAAGATTGCATGAGATTAATTTATGCAAACCGTAGTGCAATATTAATGTTTCATCAATTAAAAGCTTGATAGGAAATTATTTACTTTTTGTATAATTATAATGGATGTGTACAAAAATAGTATATTAAATTTTTATCCACGAGCACTTAAACTAATTATTTAATTATAAATATTAGAAATTAAGGTGTAAAAAGTCTTATAATTTATAGTTTGAAAATCAGAATATTTATAAACATACTACTATATTTTTATAGAATTTAATTGTCTCTTCATACATGACTTATCCACCATTAACCTAATGCTATATGTTTCACCTTCTTTTTTTTCAACAAAAAAATGAGTAAACATTCTATCAAATTCATTCTTAAAGGTGAAAGTTAATATACATGTAAAATTAGAAGTACAAAGAACAAACATAAGAAGAAAGAAACACATGAACAAGACAATTAGGTTTGCTTTGCTCTATAATGAAAACTGAAATAAAAATTAACGTAACAAATAGTCTATATTTGAGCATACAAAAAAAAATCTAAAATTAAAGCAAGTTGCTAACAAATCAGCAATTCAACTATATAAAGCAAGATAGAAAAGTCTCATTATAATTCTAATTACTACAAACAACAACAACAAACCCAGTGAAATCCCACTAGGTGGGGTCTGGGGAGGGTAGAGTGTACGCAGACCTTGCCACTACCTCGTTGAGGTAGAGAGGCTGTTTCCGAAAGACCCTCAGCTCAAGTACATCAAATCCAAGTAAAATGGAGAGGGAAACAGTGTATAAAGCATCAATAAAATAATGCGAGAAGTGAAACGCAGTAAACAACATAAGGCTATAGGTATCACAGACAAGAACTGCAAGTGCAAGGCTAGGACTACTACAAACGCTAACAACCCAAACCCTCGCAAGGAAACCAACGCGCTAACCCTACTAACCTACAACCTTAATACGCGACCTCCACTCTTTCCTATCTAGAGTCATGTCCTCGGTAATGTGAAGTTGAGCCAAGTCCTGTCTAATCACCTCTCCCCAATACTTCTTAGGCCTACCTCTACCCCTCTGCGTACCCTCTACAACCAGCCCCTCACACCTCCTCACAGGGGCGTCTGCACACCG
>JAJOOE010011678.1:0-14351 GCA_036250405.1 Solanum raphanifolium
TTCAAAATCATTGATATATATAATAGTAGATTTATAATTTCACAAATATTGTTGGGTCTCATGCTCTGTTATTCACTACTTGCTCTAGGTTACTAATTAAAACTAGGATCTTGTTACTCTTGCTTCTTATCAATTTACTATTAAGAGGTAATATTGCTCAATTTGCAAAGTGTACTACTAATGGAACTTGGAAAACTACATACTGTATTGTTCAAAGAAAGATCAAACTACTGATATGTACTTTTTACACTACTTGAATAAAAGATGGATTCAGAACCTCAATATTTCTATTTTATTGCTAAAATAGGTCAAAAAGTAACAGCCAGCAGGGTGTCAACCTTGTTTATCAGAAAAGGCATAGATTACAGAAGAAGAAAATTATACAAGGACAGATATTAGAGAAGAAGAGATTAGAAAAGGGTAGAAAATCCTCACCGTCGCCTAGCTCTTACTATCGTCGCCTTCCTTGGAAACTTGTTGGTTGTTGCCGGCTTGCGGCCGCCGTTGGCTCGTTCCTAACCCTAATTTTACTCTAAGCGCCAAGCGGTAAGTACTAACTCCTACTGAAAATCTAATATAGAATCTACTTATGTATTAAATTATTTATATTTAATATTTAGGAAGGGTAAAGTAGTAAATAACTATCATCTTATTGGGTTATCGGTTTACCCAATAACCCAATAGGAAAAATCGAAACCGAACCAATAACCCAATAACTTTTTTTTATAAACCCATTAAAAACCCAATAACCCAATAACATTTTATCGGTTCGGTTTATTGGTCGGTTCGATTTTAGCACACCCCTACTTTCAAATGATTTCTTTATGAAACACTTACGGAACCCTCCGTAGGGAGTTGGGGGAGCAAAATGTATAGTTTTAACATTTTGAGACATTTTTGGGCATTTAGGGGCCAAATAAAAGGAATAAGACAATTTTCTTTGTTTTCATGTGTAAGTCTATTAATAATTGGGATAAGGGTCTAAAAAATACTTTAACTTTGGTCGGATTTGTTGTTGCGATACTAAACTTTCATAAGGACCTATTACCTCCCTAGGCTATTTAATACTGTATTTTTTACCCCCTGAACTATTTAATAGTGTATTTTAAAGGTATATATGTGCCAACGTAGACACATTACTATTTATAATTTTACATTATTTTTTATGTCTACGTGGGCATTATATATGTTTAAAATATGGTATTAAATAGTCTAGGGATGTAATAGGTACTCATGAAAGTTTAGTATCGCAACAACAAATTCGATCAAAGTTGAATGTATTTTTCAGACCCTTATCCCTAAATAATTTGGTGATTTGGTTTCTGGATGATTTCTTTGTGAAATCTATACGGAACCCTCTGTAGGAAATTTGGGGAGTGTTACATACATTCTCACCATTTTTGAGTCATTTTTGGGCATTCAGAGGCCAATTTACAGAAATCAGACAATTTTCTAAGTTTTTCGTGTGTTAACCAATGAATATTATGGTGATATGGTTTCCAGACAATTTTTTTGCGAAACCTTTATGAAGCCTCCGTAAGGAGTTGAGGGATTAGTAGGTACAATCTCATCATTTTGAGTCATTTTTGGGTATTCAGGGGCCAATTTATAGGAATTAGGCAATTTTATCAGTTTTGGAATATGTATGTAACTTTTATATTTTTTTCGTGTGTATTAACCCATGGATTTGGCGCCTTGGAGCACCCAAAATATTTTTCTGAATTTTTTTTATGAGGAACTCTGTAATGAATAGGGGGAACATTATGTATATTTTTCTGAAAAAACGTATATTTGTTGCCACTAAAAACAAGCATTAGTGACAACATTTAACGCCGCCAAAACATATATAAGTCGCCACTAAAAGATTGTATTAGTGGCACACTTAATCGCCGCTAAAACATATATATGTCACCACTAAAATTCTGTATTAGTGGCAATTATAGTAGCCACTAAAAGATATATAAGTCGATACTAAAAGTTTGTATTAGTGGCAAGTATAGTCACTGGTAAAACATATAAATGTCACCACTAAAAGTCCATATTAGTGGCAACAATAGTCGCCGCTAAAACCTTTACAAGTCGCCACGAAAAGTCTGTATAAGTGGCAGTTATAGTTGACGCTAAAACATATATATGTCGCCACTAAAGTCATTATTAGTGGCAACTATAATCGCTGCTAAAAGATATATCAGTCGTTGCGAAAACATATATATGTCGCCACTAAAAGTCGTTATTAGTGGCAACTGTAGTCGCCGCTAAAACATATAAGTCGCCACTAAAAGTCCATTTTAGTGCAACTATAGCGCTGCTAAAACTTATATCAGTCGCTACTAAAAGTCTGTATTAGTGGCAACTATTGTCGCCGCGAAAATATATATATGTCGCCACTAATTGTCCGTATTAGTGGCAACTATGTTTGCCGCGAAAACATATATGTCGCCACTAAAAGTCGGTATTTGTGGTAACTTTAAATGCCGCTAAAACATAGATAAGTCGCCACTAAAAGTTTGTATTAGTGGCAATGTAGTCGCCTCTAAAACACATATCAGCCGCCACTAAAAGTGTGTATTAGTGGCAGTAATTGTCGCCGCTAAAACATTTATATGTCGCCACTAAAAGTCTGTATTAGTGGCAACTTTATCGCCGCTAAAAGATATATTTTTGCCACTAAAAAGTAGCTTTAGTGACAACAATTGCCACTGTTAAAACATATGTCGCCACTAAAAATCTCTATTAGTGGCAACCTTAGTCGACGCTAAAAGGTATACTTTTTGCCACTAAAAACAAATATTTTTGACAACAATTCTCTCCATAAAGGTATATTTGTTGCCACAAAAAATAAGCATTTGTGACAATAATTATTGCTGCTAAAACATATATTAGTCGCCACTAAAAGTTTGTATTTGTGTTGACTAAAATCACCTCTAAAAGGTATATTTGTCGCCACTAAATAACAATATTTTTTACATCAATAATTGCCGCTAAAACATGTATTAGTCGCCTCTAATAGTTCATGGATCTGGCGCCTCCTTTAACCCAATTTTGTTTTTGAATTTTTTTTATGAGGACCTCCGTAATAAGTTGGGGAAGCGTTACGTACAGTTCCACAGGTTTTTCAGGCATATTTTCGCATTTACAAGACAAGTTTTAGAAATTCTGTGATTTTCTTGGTTTTTTGGGTGTATTAATCTATGGATATGATGCCTCGGAGCACCATATTTTTTTTCTAAAAAAATTTATTGAGAACCGATGGAATGAGTTGGAGCGTTACATACAGTCCACATTTTTTAGGCATATTTTCGCATTTACATGTCCAACTTTTGGAATTACGTGACTTTCTTGGTTTTTCGTGTATATTAGACATTGGATCTAGCGTCTTGGAGCACCCATTTTTTAATTTTTTTTTATGAGGACATCCGTAATGAGTTTGGGAAGTGTTACGTACAGTCCTACCATTTTTTCAGGCATATTTTCGCATTCACAAGCCAACTTTTAAAAATTACGTGACATTTTTTGTTTTTTCATGTGTATTAGCCCATGAATTTAGTATCTCGGAGCACTTAAATTATTTTACTAATTTTTTTTTTGAGGAACTCTGTAATGTGTTTGGGTAGCGTTACATACAATTTCACCATTTCTTTCAGACAATATTTCATATTTATAAGCCAACTTTTAAATATTTCACGACTTTCTTAGTATTTTGTGTGTATTAGCCCATGATCTGACGCATTGGCGCTCCCAAAAAGTTTTTCTAGATGAACTTTACAAGGACCTTCGTAATGTGTTGGTGAAGTGTTACGTACAGTTCCACCATTTTTTTCAGGCATAATTTCGCATTTACAAATCAACTTTTAAGAATTACGCGTCTTTCTTGATTTTTTTCAGGCATCTGACGACTCAAATCACCCAATTTTTTTGTGATAAATCTTTATGAGGACTTTCGTAATGAGTTTGGAAAGCTTTACAGACAGTCCCACAATATATTTCAAGCAAAATTTCGCATTTACATGTCAAGTTTGTAGAATTACACGACTTTCTTGGATTTTTCGTGTGTATTCCCATGTATATGGTGCCTTGGAGAAGCCAAATTTTTTTCCTGAAAATTTTTTATGAGGACTTCTGTAATGAGTTAGGGAAGCGTTACATACAGGTCCACTGTTTTTTTAGGTATTTTTTTTGCATTTACAAGCCAACTTTAAGGAATTACTCGACTATCTTGGTTTTCGTGTGTATAAGCCCATAGATCTGGTGCCTTAGAGCACCCAATTTTTTTTCTAAAATAACTTTTTGAAGACCTCTGTAATGAGTTTGAAAGTATTACGTACAGTCCCACCATTTTTTTTCAGGTATATTTTCGTATTTAAAAGTCAACTCTTAGGAATTACGCAACTTTATTTGTTCTTCGTGTGTTTTAGCCCATGGATCAGGTGCTTATGAGCTTCTAATTTTTTTTAAAAAAAAAGTTTTATGAGGACCTCCGTAATAAGTTCGGGAAGCGTTACGTACAATCCCATAGTTTTTTTAGGCATATTTTCACATTTACATGGCCAACATTTAGAAATTACGCGCCTTTCTTTGATTTTCGCATTTATTATCCCATGGATCGGGTGCCTCGGAGCACCTAAATTATTTTTCTGAAAAAACTTATGAGGACCTCCATAATGAGTTGGGGGAGCAGTCTGCCAATTTTTCAAGCATATTTTCTTAGTACAAGTCAACTTTTAGAAATGACGCCTTTCTTAGTCATTTTCGTGTGTATTAGCGCATGGATCTGACGCTCTCAGACCACTCAATTTTTTTTCTGAAAACTTTATGAGGGCCTCCGTAATAAGTTGGGGATGCGTTACATAGAGTCCCACCGTTTTTCAAGCATCTTTAAGCATTTACAAGACAACTTTTAGAAATTAAGCGACTTTCTTGGTTTTTCATGTGTATTAGCCCTTGTATCTTGCGCCTTGGAGCAACCAAATATTTTTTTCTAAGGAGTTTATAAGGAGGTCGTTAATGAGTTTGGGAAGCGTTACGTACAGCCTCACAATTTTGTTTTAGGCATATTTTCGCATTTACATGACTGACTTTTAGGAATTACTCGATTTTTTTATTTTTCGTGTATATTAGCCCATTGATATGACGCCTTGGAGTACCTAATTTTTTTTCCTGAATAAACTTTATAAGGACATCCGTAATGAGTTGGAGAAGTGCTACATACATCTTCACTATTTTATTCAGGCATATTTTCGTATTTACAAGCCAACTTTTAAAAATTACGTGAATTTCTTGGTTTTCGTGTATATTAACCAATTGATTTGGCGCCTCAGAGCACCCAAAATTATTGTTTAAAATTATTTTTTGAGGACCTCTGTAATGAGTTGGGGAAGCGTTACGTATAGTCCCACTATTTTTTTCATTCATATTTTCGCATCTACAAGTCAATTTTTTGAAAATTTTCAAATTTCTTGATTTTCGTGTATAAACCCATAAATCTAATGCCTCGGAGCGCCTAAAATTTTTTTCTCAAAAAGATTTATGAGAACCTTAGTAATGAGTTGGGGAAACTTCACGTATACTCACACTATTTTTTTAACACCTATTTCCTCTTTTAGAGTCCATTTTTTAAGAATAACCAAATTACCCGATTTTTTGTATGTATTAGCCCATGGATCTGGTGCCCGAAACACCTAATTTGTTTTCTCTCTCAAAAAACCTTATAAGGACTTTCGTAATAAGTTGGGTAATCTTTATCTATACTCACACCATTTCTGTGACGCCAATTTTCGCATTTACAAATCCTTTTTGAATAATCGCCCAAATTTTCCAATTATTTGTGTGTATTAACCATAGATCTGGTGCCCGAAGCACCATTTTTTTTTCTCAAAAAACTTTGTGAGAACCTCCGTAATGAGTTGGATAATCTTCACGTATACTCACACCATTCTTTTAATGTTCATTTCTGCATTTACAAGCCTTTTTTAAAGTATCGCTCAAATTTCTTGATTTTTCGTGTGTGCACCATTGATCTGGCGCTGGAGCACCTAAAAAAAAGTTCTCAAAAAATTTCATGAGGACCTCCATAATGAGTTGGGGAACCTTCACGTATACTTACACCATTTTAATGTCAATTTCTGAATTTACTAGCCTTTTTTAAGAATCGCCCAAATTCCCCAACTTTTCGTGTTTATTAGCTCATGTATCTGGCGCCTGGAGCACCCAATTTTTTTCTCAAAAAGCTTAATAACGACCTCCGTGATGAATTGGAGAACATTCATGTATAATCACACCATTTTTTTAACGCCTATTTCTGCATTCACAAGTTCATTTTTAAGAATCGCCTAAGTTTTTTGAATTTTCGTGAGTATTAGCCCATGTATATGAATCCTGGAGCACCTAATTTTTTTTCTCAAAATCTTTATGAGGACCTCCATTGTGAGTTGGGGAATCTTCTCATATACTCACACCATTTTTAACGCACATTTTCGCATTTACAATCCTTTTTTTAAGAATCGCCCAAATTATTCGATTTTTTGTGTGTATTATCCCATGGATCTGGTGCCCTGAGCGCCCAAAATTGTTTTCTCAAAAAAACTTTATGTAAACCTTCGTAATGAGTCAGGGAACCTTCACGAATACTCACAAAAAAAGTTTAATGCCTATTTCTGCATTTACAAGCCCTTATTTAAGAATCACCCAAATTCTCTGCATTTTCGTGTATAAATGTCCATGGATATGACACCCAGAGCACCCAAATTTTTTTCTCAAAAAACTTTATGATGAACTCCGTAATGAGTTGGGGAACCTTCACGTATCTTAACACCATTTTTTCAATGCCCATTTTCGCATTTACAAACTTTTTTTAAGAATCGCCCAAATTTTCTGATTTTTCGTGTGTATTAGCCTATGGATATGACGCTTGGAGCACCCAATTTTTTTTTCTCAAAAACTTTATGAGGACTTTTGTAATTATTGGGAACATTCACATATACTCACACCATTTTTTCAACGCTCATTTCCTCACTTACAATTCCATTTTTAAGAATCGCCCAAATTTCTTGATTTTTCTTGCATATTAGCCCATGGATCTGGCACCCGAAGCGCCCAATTTTTTTTTCTCAAAAAACTTTATTAGGACCTCCGTAATGAGTTGAGAAACCTTCACGTTTACTCACAAAAGAATTTTAACGTCCATTTCCACATTTACAAGCCTTTTTTTTAGAATCGTCCAACATCCCCCAATTTTAGTTTGTATTAGCTCATGGATCTGGCTCCCGAAGAATCTAAATTTTTTTCTCAAAAACATTATGAGGACTACCTTAATGAGTTGGGTAACCTTCACGAATACTCATACCATTTTTTAAACGTCCATTTCTGCATTTACAAGCACTTTTTAAAGAATTTTCCAAATTTCCCTATTTTTCGTGTGTATTAGCCTATAGATTGGCGTCCGGAGCACCCAATTTTTTTTTCTAAAAAACTTAATGAAAACCTTCGTAATGAGTTGAAGAATCATCACGTATACTCACACCATTTTTTTAAGGCCAAAGTCATTTCCGACCCCTAAAGTTGTCCGCATAATTCATTTAAACACCTCAACTAAGACTTATATCTATTAAACACTTAGATGGTTCAAAACATGTGTCTATTAAGCACAAAATGTTGATGTGGTAAAATAAGTGTATCTCACTGCCTAGTAGCGCGTGAATATGTCCCAATTTTTTCTTAGAAGAAACCTTACTTTTTTTGTCCTAATGACTGGAATGCATTAATTAAAATAACTAAATTTTTTTTATTTAAAATAATATTTTTAACCCAAAAAGAAAGTCACCCCAATCCTGTAGGCTATACCAATGGTCTTCTTCTTCACCCCATTTTAAGCCTTTTAAATTATGTTTATTTTTTTCCTCATCGTTTTTATTTTTCATCCTTTATAAAAAGAAATTGAATTTGTTAATCGAATTTGCAATAAGAAAAAAAACGGGACATCGAAATTATAAAAGCAACTTCTGTCCATCTTTATTGCCGGTCACTTCGATCAACAAACATTATCAACCATTTATTTAAAATGATATCCGAAAATTTGATATAATTCATTTGAATCCTCTTGATTTCTCTTCATTATCGATTTTGAATTAATTTATCAACGTCGATTTATTTTTCACAAAAAATTTCAACAATTACTCCATTAATCTATGATGCTTCATAATTTATTTCACTATTTGCATTAGACTTGATTTCAATAGCCCATAGTTTATTACAAGAAAAAAAAATTAATCTTTTTAAACGAATAGAAAATGACAAGTAACAGAGGATGAAGAAGAAAAAGAAGATAAGGTAAATGATTAGGTGGGGGAGAATTTATTTTTTCTTCTTTTTATTATCGCCGAATAAATCGGGATTTGTGGTTGGAATCAGGATGGCCAGTGAAGGGAAGAAGAGGAAAGGTGGGTGGGTGGGTGGGTTTGTGGGGGGATGGGGATTTTATTTTTTTCTCCTTTTAGCTAATTAATTTTTTGGATTATTAATGGTTGGAGTTTTTTTTAAAAAAAAAATTGAATATTCATTAGATTTGGGCCAAGTGCCACATGCTGCAGTTTTATTGGTTAATTTTTAAAGATAGTGTGCATAAATTACTCACACAACATTTTAAAAGCTTATTATCATTTTGTGTTCAATAAGTACATATTTGTTAATATTAGAGTGTCTAATATGTACTAGCCTTAGTTGAGGTGTTTAAATGAATTATGCGGAAAATTTTAGGGGACGGAGATGACTTTGGCCTTTTTTTAATGTCCATTTTTGCATTTATGAGCCCTTTTTTAAGAATCGCACAAATTTCTGGATTTTTTGTGTGTATTAGTCCATAGATTTAGCGTCCGGAGCGCTTCTTAAGTTTTTTTCTCAAAAGATCTTATAAAGACCTCCGTAATCAGTTTGGGAACTTTCACGTATACTCACACCATTTTTTAACGCCCATTTTCACATTTACAAGAACTTTTCTAAGAATAACCCAAATTACCTGATTTTTTGTGTGTATTAGCCCATGGGTCTGGCACCCGGAGCACCCCAATTTTTTTCTCAAAAAACTTTATTAGGACCTCTATAATGAGTTGAAGAACCTTCACGTATGCTCACACCATTTTTTTAACACTCATTTCTGCATTTACAAGTCCATTTTTAAGAATCGCCGAAGTTCTCCGAATTTTCGTTTGTATTAGCCCATGGATATGAAGCATGGAGCACCCAATTTTTTTTTCTCAAAATGTTCATGAGGACCTCCATAATGAGTTGGGAACCTTCTCATATACTCACACCATTTTTTTACTGCTTATTTTTGTATTTACAAGCCTTTTTTTAAGAATCGCCGAAGTTCTCTGATTTTTCATGTGTATTAGCGCATGGATCTGGCACCCGAAGCACCCAATTTTTTTCTCAAAAAATTTTACGAGGACCTCCGTAATGAGTTGGGGAACCTTTACGTATACTCACACCATATTTTAACGCTTATTTCTGCATTTACAAGCTCTTTTTTAGAATAACCCAAATTTCCCAATTTTTCATATGTATTAGCCAATGGATCTAGCGCCAAAATATCCAAAAAAAATTCTCAAAATTTTTTATGATAACCTCCGTAATGAGTTGGGGAACATTCATGTATAGTAACACCATTTTTAACGTGCATTTGCGCTTTTACAAGCTTTCTTTTATGAATCATCCAAATTCTCCAATTTTTCATTTGTATTATCCCTTGTATCTGGAGTCCGGATTACCCAAATATTTTTCTCAAAAAACTTTATGAGAACCTCTGTAATCAGTTTGGGTATCTTCATGTATACTCACACCATTTTTTTAATATCCATTTCCGCATTTACAAGCGCTTATTTAAGAATCGCCCAAATTCTATAATTTTTCGTATGTATTATCCTATGGATCTGGCGCACGGAGCACATGTAATTTTTTTCTCAAAAAACATTATGAGGACCTCTGTAATGATTTGAGGAACCTTTACGTATGGTCACACCATTTTTAACGCCCATTTCCGCATTTACAAGCCTTTTTTTAAGAATCACACAAGTTCCCCGATTTTTCGTATTAGCCCATGGATCGGCGCCTGGAGCACCAAAAAATTCTTTCTCAAAATTTTTTATGAAGACCTCCGTAATGATTTGGGGAACATTCATGTATAGTTACATCATTTTAAACTCCCATTTCCTTATTTAGTAGCCGTTTTTTTATGAACGTTCAAATTCTCTAATTTTTCGTGTATTAACCCATGGATTTGGCTCCCGGAGCTCCAAATATTTTTTTCCCAAAAAACTTTATGATTTCCTCCGTAATGAGTTGGGGAACATTCACATATACTCACACAATTTTCTTAACGCTCAGTTTCACATTTACAAACTTTTTTTAAAAAATCGTCCTAATTTTCCAATTTTTCGTGTGTATATTATTAGCCCATGGATTTGACGTCCAGAGCAACCAAAAATTTTTTCTCAAAAAACTTTATGAAACCTCTCCAATGAGTTGGAGAACCTTTACGTATATTGCACCATTTTTAATGTCCATTTCCGTATTTACAAGCTCTTTTTTCAAGAATAGCCCAAATTCCACAATTTTTCGTGTGTATTAGCCCACTGATTTGGCATCCAGAGCATCCAAAATATTTTCTTAAAAAAATGTATGAGGACCTCCGTAATCAGTTTGGGAACCTTCACGTATACTCACACCATTTTTTAACGCCATGGAATCTTTCTTTCTCTTGGACGAGCATAAGGCTCTAAGCCCTTTGTTTACGACCTCCTAACAAGATAGCTGGGTACTTTACCATCAGACCAACATTCTGTTTCTTCTCTGCTTCAGTCTGTATTTTCAATTCCATTACCTTCTTCCTCAGCATCCTCCTTTTCTGGGTCCTTGTCAGCTTAGATGATTTTCGGATTCCCCTGCCTTTCTACCATAGTCTACCCTTGTCCGTCCAAATGGTCGACCTTGCCATCAAGTTGGGTCACTCGATCCTTGAGTGTTTCCTTAACAACAGCCGCCGCTGACAGCACTCCACTGCTATCGTCATGTACATGGTAGCTTTTACAAGCCTTTTTTAAGAATCGCCAAAATTTTCTGATTTTTCGTGTATATTAGTCCATAGATCTGGCACCCGGAGCACCTATAATTTTTTTCTCAAAAAACTTTAGGAGGACATCCGTAATAAGTTGGGGAACCTTCATGTATGCTCACCATTTTTTTAACGCTCATTTTCGTATTTACAAGCCTTTTTTTAAGAATCGCCCAAGTTCCCCAATATTTTGTCTGTATTAGTCCATGGACCTGGCGCTGACAGTACCCAAAAAAAAATTCAAAATTTTATGAGGACCTCCTTATTGAGTTGGGGAACCTTCTCATTTACTCACACCATTTTTAATGTCCATTTCCGCATTTTCAAGTCTTTTTTGAAAAATCGCCTAAATGTTTTGATTTTTCGTATATATTAGCCCATTGATCTAGCGCCCTGAGTACCCGTAATTTTTTTTCTAAAAAAACTTTATGAGATATTCCATAATGAGTCGGGGAACCGTCACGTATACTCACACCATTTTTAATGCCCATTTCCTCATTTACAAGCCTTTTTTTAAGAATCGCACAAATTCTTCAATTTTTCTTGTGTATTAGCCCATGGATCTGGTACCCGAAGCACCAAAAAAATTTCTCAAAAAACTTTATGAGGACCTCCGTAATTATTTGGAGAACCTTCGCGTATAGTCACACCATTTTTTTAACAATCATTTCCGCATTTACAAGCCTTTTTTTAAGAATCGCCCAAATTTCTTAATTTTTCGTGTATATTAGCACATAGATTTGGCGCCAAGAACACCCAATTTTTTTTTCTAAGAAAACTTTATAAGGCGTCTCTAATGAGTTGGGAAATATTTACGTATACTCACACCATTTTTAACGCTCATTTCCGCATTTACGAGCCTTTTTTTAAGAATCACCCAAATTTTTCGATTTTTTTGGTGTATTAACCGATTGATTTAGCGCCCGGACCACCCAAATTTTTTTCTCAAAAAACTTTATGAGGATCATCATAACCAGTTTGGAACCTTTCATGTATACTCACACTATTTTTTTAGCGTCCATTTCTGCATTTACAAGCATTTTTTTAAGAATCACCTAGTTACCCAGATATTTCGTGTGTATTAGCCATGGATCTGGCGCCCGGAACACCTATAAACTTTTTCTCATAAAACTTTATTAGGACCTCCGTAATGAGTTAATTAACATTCGCGTATGCTAACACAATTTTTAATGCCCATTTCCACATTTACAGGCCCTTTTTAAGAATCACTCAAGTTCCCTGATTTTGTGTGTGTATTAGCCATGGATCTGGCGCTTGGACTACCCAAATTGTTTTTTTCTCAAAATTTTTATGGGACCTCCTTTATTAGTTGGGGAACATTCTCATATACTCACACCATTTTTTTAATGAACATTTTCGCATTTACAACCTTTTTTTTAAGAATCGCCCAAATTTTCCTGATTTTTCGTGTGTATTAGCCCATGGATCTAGCGCCCGGAGTACCTATTTTTTTTCCGAAATAACTTTATTAGGACCTCCGTAATGAGTTTGGGAACTTTCACGTATACTCACACTATTTTTTTAACGACCATTTTCGCATTTAAAAGCCTTTTTGGAAGAATCTCCCAAATTTCGTAATTTTTCAAGTGTTTTAGCCCATGGATCTAGCGCCCAAAGCACCAGAATTTTTTTTCTCAAAAAACATTATGAGGAACTCCGTAATTAGTTGGGGAACCTTCACGTATAATCACACCATTTTGTTAACGCCCATTTCTGCATTTACAAGCCATTTTTGAAAAATCTCTCAAATTGACCAATTTTTCGTGTGTATTACCCCATGGATCTGGCGCCCGGAGCACCCAAAGATTTTTTCTAAATTATTTTTATGTGGACCTCTGTAATGAGTTGGAAACATTCATGTATAATCACACCATTTTTTAACTCCCAATTTTGCGTTTACAAGCTTTTTTTATGAATCGTTCAAATTTCATAATTTTTCATGTGTATATGCCAATGGATCTGGCGTTCGGAGCAACCAAATTTTTTTTCTCAAAAATCTTTATGAGGACCTCCGTAATAAGTTGGGGAACCTTCACGTATACTCACTCCATTTTTGTAACGTACAGTTCCACATTTACAAGCCTTTTTTTAAGAATCGCCCAAATTCCCAGATATTTCGTGTGTATATGCCAATGGATCTGGCGTCCGGAGCAACCAAAATTTTTTTCTCAAAATCTTTATGAGGACCTCCGTAATGAGTTCGGGAACCTTCACGTATACTCACTCCATTTTTTTAAAGCATAATTCCACATTTACAAGCTTTTTTTTAAGAATCGCCCAAATTTCCAGAAATTTCGAGTGTATTAGCCAATGGATCTGGCACCCGGAATACCTAAATAGTTTTTCTCAAAAAAACATTATGAAGACCTCCGTAATAAGTTGGGAACCTTCATGTATACTCACAACAAATTTTTAACGTCTATTTCCTCATTTACAAGCCTTTTTTAAAAATCACCCAAATTTTTCTTTGTGTGTATTAGATTATGGGCTAGCCTAGAGCACCAAAAAAAATTTCTCAAAAATATTTATGAGGACCTCCGTAATGAGTAGAGAAACCTTCACGTATACTCACACCATTTTTTAACGCCCATTTCCGTATTTACAGGATCTTTTTTAAGAATCGGCCAAATTTCCAGATTTTTCTTGTGTATTATTCCATGGATTTGGCGCCCGGAGCATCCAAAAAATTTTCTAAAAAAACTTTATGATGAACTCTGTAATCAGTTTGGGTACCCAATTTTTAACGTCCTTTTCCGCATTTACAAGAATTTTTTTAAGAATCGCTGAAATTTCTTAATTTTTCGTGTGTATTATCCCATGGATCTAGTGCCCGGAGAACCTATTATTTTTTTCTCAAAAATCTTTATGAGGACCTCTATAATGAGTTGAGAAACCTTCACGTATGGTCACACCATTTTTTAACACCCATTTCTCATTTACAAGCCTTTTTTTAAGAATCGCCAAGTTCCCTGATTTTTCGTATGTATTAGCCCATAGATCTAGCACCAGAAGCACCCAAATTTTTTTTTCTCAAAATTTTTATGAGAACCTTCGTAATGAGTCGGGTAATCTTCTTATATTATGTCACGACCCGGGAGCACCCCCTAGTCGTAACCGGCGTACTCGACCTCGAAGAGGTCTAATACAAGCCTCTTAGCATTCATTCATCGCATAGACACTAAAACCATAAGGAATTTAAAACTTTCTTTACCAAGAAAACATTTCA
>JAJOOE010011679.1:0-10900 GCA_036250405.1 Solanum raphanifolium
TAAACTGAATAAAACTTGTTTCAATAATGAATTAAAGAAGTAATTCAATCATAACAAATCAACCAATAAACTGCAAAATGAATTAACTTGTATTAAAAATGCATACACAAATATTAAAGTTGAATTAAGCATGGATAAAAAATGTAACTAATGAAACACCAGACCATGATCTATAAAGTGAATTAAACGTATATCAATAATGAATTAAACAAGTAATCTAATAGTAACAAATAATAAACTACAAAATGAATTAAATTTGCATTAAAAATGAATTATATAATATTAAAGTTGAATTAGAAGAGAAAATTAACAATAAATGAAAAACGTAACTAACAAAAGACAAGACAATAATCTATAGACTGAATTAAACTTGTATTATTCATGAATAAAACATGTATTATATGTGTGTTATAAATTATTTTAGTTTGTATCACAAAGAACATGAGTGATGTTTGCAATATGTATTACAAATGTATTGTGCATATGTTATAAATGTATTACAAGTGTGTTATTTAAATTATTTTGGTTGATATCACTAAAAAGGAGTGAAGTTTGTAATATGTATTATAAATGTATTGTTTGTGATTTTAATACAATTATGAAATATATCTAATACAACTTTAATACAATCGCAATACCGTTCCATAAACTTCACCTTTTTCGAGTTTTAATCTAATATTTCTCTAAAATCAATTATAAACTTAACCAAACCCTCTTAAAATTGGGATATAAACTCCAAATGACATTTTCAACTATTTGTAGGAACAACCTATCCAAACTAAGGTCTCAAGTTCAAAACCCCTTGCCAGCGAAAGCAAGTGGTTTGCCTTCTGGGTCGAGCTCATCAAACCAAGTTTGCCTAGTGCGAGTTACCTCTCCTATGTGGTTTGCGAGCTATTGCATAAGAATGGGAGTTTTACCCAAAGGGTAGCGGCTGGGGGTTTCCCTTGTCATCAAAAAAAAAAAACTAAACACAAATTCGTAAAATTCAAATAATGAATTCAAAATTTGAATCTTTATAATGACCATCAATGGTGAACTCTTGTTTTTATAATTTTAAAGATTTGAAATTTCTATTTGAGAACATGATATTGTACAATTTTTTGATTTTTCTATTCCTCTTCTCGTCGTGTTTTTGGATTAAAATAGTAAAATATGGGCAAAAACTGATTTAAAAACAGTTATTTGAATGAAAATTTCAAAAAAAGAGGAGGAAGAGAAAGAATGACACAGAAAGAGACGACAAAGAAGAAGAAAAATAAAAAAAGAAGAGGAGGAAGAGAAAAAGGGCAGAGAAAGAGGCGAAGGAAGATAAATAGTACAATTTTTTAATTCTAAAAAAATGTTATATTTAGTTAGAAAAATTATACTGCCATAAATGGTAAATATTTTTGTAATATTACATATTTATGTGATTTACCCAATTAATTATGATGACTACTATTTTTTTTTTAAAAAGAATCATGTGATTGTCATACATTTCTAGGAAATGTTCAAGTACTCCGTAATACTTATGATAATAGTTTATTTCAAAAAAATACTTGACCAATCAAAAAAAAAAAGATTTTACTTTTCCATGTAATTTTACTATCTTCATTACCAGAAATTCTATACTTTTTTTTCTTGTAAAGGAAGTATGTCTATCATAATCTTACATGAAAAAAAGTTGTTATTTCTACTATCAAAATATATAAACAGAAATGAAAATAATCAAAGAAAAATAAAGTTTCAAGCCTACAAAATATTGTATTTTCTTAAAGAATTTAATTTCTTTATACTTGTCCAAGATTTGGAATAATTTCTTCCAAAATAAAATAAAACACTATTTAGCAATACTAGTAATTGATATTGTAGAACTTCAGTGAAATTCAAAAAACGAAGTAAAGCATATAACACTTACTGTTTTTACTTGAAAAACTTATGCAAATAAAAAAGAAAGAAATATAAGAATTCTTTCTGCTTTTAGTAATAAGAAAAATTTGTTTTTCAATGTGTCAAATAAGGCGAAGTCATAGCCATCGACAAATGCAAAGGTGACGTTGGAAAGGGAGGTAATTTTGAATCATCTCTCTTTTTAAATAGCTAAAAGAAGTATTTCTATTTAAAAGCACAAAAAATCTCTTCTTCAGTACCACCGATAAAGAAGAAATGAACTTCATTTTCCTCTTAACTTATTTTCTTCAATTTCTCAATTCACATTACAACTCATCTTTCGACGGTTAACTAGCTAGATGTGTTTTAAAAAATGTGTGCCAGCTTGATGTCCCCTGAATTTTGTTACTACTTACTATATTCATAATTTTCATTGCTATTATATATATTGATTTCTTACTATTGCGTTGTTGCGTATGAAATACAAGTATCGATAAAATAACCAAAAAAAAATTAGCGTGTGTAAGTGTAACAAAACTTGAACAATCAAAGAGAAGAACTAGAAGAACAGTAAACTAGAGAGAATATTTGTGGAAGCTTTTCTCATATTCATCAAAATCACGTTTTATGTACAATTGTTCTGTTCATATAGAAAGTTAAGTTTGGACTTCTAACTAACTAACAGTCGTGTAACTAACTAATAAACAATTAACACCTAACTATTTAATTAACCAATTACTTGTCTCGTCAAATATCTTCAAGGCACTGATGTGCAGTTAGTCAATTCCTCAACATCCCCCCTCAAGCTAGGAGCCATGAAAATGCTTTTCATGCCTAGCTTGGACACCAAATAAGTGTGTTGTGCAACACCAAGGCCTTTTGTAAGGATGTCAGCCTGTTGCTCAATGGTCGAAATATGCAGCAATTTCACCAAGCCCAATTGTACCTTCTCGCGAATGAAATGGCAATCAATATCGATGTGCTTTGTACGTTCATGGAATACATGATTAGTGGAGATTTGAATGGCCGACTTGCTGTCACAAAACATAGAAATAGGACCAGTGAGAGTGACTCCTAACTCAGTCAACAACCCTTACCAAACAACTTCAGCGGATGCTAGGCTCCTATATTCAGCCTCAGCTGAGCTTTTAGAGATGGTGGACTATTTTTTTTATTTCCAGAAGATAGGTGAATCTCCAAGTTTGATCAAGAAACCAGTGACTGATTTTCTTGTATCAACACAAGATCCCAGTCAGCATCACAATATGTTGTGAGACAGGAATCAGCATAAGCTGTCATGAATATACCAAGGCCAGGAGATTGTTTGACATACTTAATGACTCTTGTTGTGGCAACCATGTGAGATACTTTAGGAGAATGCATATACTAACTAAGGCATTGAACTGCAAAGGCAATATCTGGTCGGGTTATGATCAAATACAAAAGCCTTCCTATAAATCTCTAATATTCACCTGGATCACTTAAAAGTTGATCAGAATCATCTTGCACATGTTGATCAAAATCAAGTGAAGTGAGTTTCTTATTGACCTCCAATGGTGCTTGGAATGGTTTTGCCCCTGTAAACCCCAAATCACTAATAAGTTCAACAACATATTTTCTTTGGTGCATCAAGATCCCTTCTTTACTTCTAGCAAACTTTATGCCAAGAAAATATTTCAAATCTCCTAGGTCTTTGATCTTGAAGCATTGCTGCAAATGGTCTTTAGTCTCTTGGATCAATGTTGCATTACTTCCAGTGATCAAGAGATCATCAACATATATCAAAACTATAACAAGATCCTGATCAGTCTTCTTAGTGAACAAGGAATAGTCCAAATGACATTGGGAAAAACCTGAGTTTGTCAAGGCAGTGGTTAGTTTAATATTTCACTGCCTGGATGCCTGTTTAAGCCCATATAATGACTTGGATAATTTGTACACCTGATGTCCTTTCTTTCTAGCAAAACCTAGTGGTAGGTCCATATATACATCATGTAAATCACCCTGCAAGAAGGCATTATAAACATCCATTTGGTGGATATCCCATTTTTGTATTGCTGCTATAGATATTATTGTCCTCACAGTCACCATTTTCACCACAGGTGAAAAGGTTTCTTGGTAGTTAAGCCCTTCCTTCTAGTTGTATCCTTTTGCAACCAGTCTAGCTTTGGATCTTTCCACCTCTTCTGTAGCTTTGTATTTGATTTTATAGACTCATTTACATCCAATAGCCCTTTTCCCTCGTGGTAGGTCAACAACAGTCCAAGTGCAATTGTCCTCTAGTGCTTGTATCTCTGATTGCATAGCTTCTATCCATCTACGATCCTTAACAGCTTCCTTGAAATTGCTAGGCTCACAATCAACAAATATCTTAGCAATATAAGCTTGATATTTAGGACTCAAGTTAGAGTACCCAAGAACATCAAATATAGGATAAACACAAGCATGTGCCCCTGGTGGTCTGCCCACATAGTCTTGCAACCAAGTAGGAGGTTTATGTTGTCTATTGTATTTCCTTAGTGGTGTTGGGATGACATTATCTACAACATCATTTCTAATTACTGAGGATTCTGCCTCAACAATATCATGTGGTATAACATTTACTTCAACATGAGGACTATCAACATCATCTTGTCCAATTGCACTATCAGTGGTAACCTCATGATCTACAGAATTAGGATTAGGCTGAGAACTGTATATAGGGGAAGAAAGTGACATAAATGGATCCTCAGTAGCTGAAGATGACTGAGCAAATGGGAATATATCTTCATAGAACACAACATCTCTGCTTATGAAAAATGATTTTGTCTCCAAATTGTACAACGGATATCTGATAAGTTCCATAACCTAACAAGACAAACTTGATGACCCTAGGATCAAATTTGTCGAGTTTGGGAATTGTGAAGGCATAACACAAACACCCAATCACCCTGATATGAGCCAAGGAAGGTGCATGACCATGCATCATCTCAAAAGGTGATTTGTGTTGCAGGACTGACAAGGGTATTCTGTTAATAATATAAATTGTTGCTTCAACACAATATCCCCAAAATCTGAGTGGAAATGAGGACTGAAAGCTGATGGCTCTAGTAGTCTCTAGGATATGTTTATGCTTTCTTTCCACCACTCCATTTTGCTGAGGAGTGTGTGGGCAAGAACTTTGGTGTACAATTCCATGTTGTTTAAACAGGCCAGCACAAGTTTGATTAAAAAATTATTCTCTTTCCAAACTGATTTAACATCAAGGTTATGAAATCTCTAAGAACAATAGACACATCAGACTTTAATCATCAACTATATTAAGAAAATATTTCATACCCTTGTGAGTTTCCACATGATAGGGTCCCCATACATCCAAGTGAAGCAAGTGAAAAGCATCTATAGATCTACTACTACTAACAGGATGGTAATCTTGTTTGTCTATATATAGGACAAACATCATAGTGTTGCAATTGAAAAGAAGCGGTATCTTTAAAAATAGGAATTCTCCTTAAAACACTCATGGGAACATGTCCTAGCCTTCTATGCCAAAGATCAGGATGAGATGGTCTAGTTACTGCCATGGACTTCCCCTTATTTATGAAATCACCACTGTTGTGTGCATTTAGTATGTATAATCCATCCTTCTCTCTACCAGTCGCCTTCACTTTCCCAGTGCAAGGATCCTGAAATACACAGTGTTCAGGGTAAAATGTAACAGAACAATTTAGGTCCTTGGAAACAAACATAAGGTTGAATCTAAAAGATGGCACACAGAGGCCATCTCTAAGAAGATCACCTCCTGACAATGGGTAATTCCCAATATGACTGATCTGAGCAAAGTTTCCAGTAGGCAATTGTACATTCCCTGCACTACCTACTATACCATCATGTAACAATAATTGTTTATTCCCAGTTATATGATTAGATGCTCCAGAGTCCACTATTCACGCAGTATGAGATTCTGTGAAGTACTTACCTGTCATATTTGTGCTAGCATTAGTTCCTGATGGTGTTCCTGATGGTGAGGTTGTGTCCCTTGTTTGTTTCCATAGAAGAATTTTTTTGTATTGATCTCCAGAAATTGCCATCTGATCTTCCTGCCCTTCCTGTTGTGAATTCACAAAATTGGCCTGAGCATTCTTCCCCTTAAGCTTGAAGTCTGCTGGATAGCCTATCAATTGAAAGCATTTTTCAATCAGGTGTCCTGTCTTTCCATAGTGATCGCACTTCATGAGCTTGTAACAGTCATTCTTCACATGCCCTTTCATGTGACAAAATTCACATACAGAATTCCAGTTCTTCTTTTTAGATCCAGAACTCCTAGAAGTAAAAAAAAACAGTTGATCCTTCTTCATGATGAGTGTAATTACTGCTAGCTGCTAGGTTTTGACTCTCATCCTGCTCTGATGCCATAACAAAACTTGAATAATCAAAGAGAAGAACTAGAAGAACAGTAAACTAGAGAGAATATTTGTGGAAGCTTTTCTCATACTCATCAAAATCACGTTTTATGTACAATTGCTCTGTTTATATAGAAAGTTAAGTTTGGACTTCTAACTAACTAACAGTCGTGTAACTAACTAACAAACAATTAACACCTAACTATTTAATTAACCAACTCGTCTCGTCAAATATCTTCAAGGCACTGATGTGCAGTTAGTCAATTCCTCAACAAAGTGTTTCCTTTGGCATTATAGAATGTGATTTCATTATTTACCTTAAATTTTCACCCTATTTGAAAATAAAAATGTGAGTAGTCCACTTTAGTTTAACATAAAAAAAATTAACAACAGTGTAACATTATTGGGGAGGAAAATTAAATAAACGAAAATGGAGACTCTATAACAAACATACAACGTCCTTAACTTGTAGGATAATTAACATCACAAAAATAACATAATACTAAACAATAATTTATTGATGAATTTAACTTACTGTTGATTCGGAATAATACATATGAATTACATAAATACTTTATTCAATACTATTACCACAATCCCAAAAAAAAAAAAAAAAAACAAGTTCATTGGGACTAAGAAGAGGAGGTGCCATCAGAGGGGTTAATCTTTGTCTTATCATTCTTGAAAGTGGACACCACAGTTTTGCCTATCTTTTCAATAGCCATTGCCTTCACTGACTTCTTATCTTTCTTTGGAAAGACGCTTCCATTCTTTGATGTGCCTTCTTTGCCGTTTCCGTTATTCTCCATGTCTAGTTGTTGATAATATAGTATAACTAACTAAATAAAATTGTGTCCTTCTCTATAACAGCTTAAATTTTTAGATGAAATGATCACACAGTACTTCAACAATCTCTTCTCTTAGAACTTATGAATATGAGGAAGTGTATTAATGCTTTGTTTGCTTTTAATTTGTGATGTTTTGAGGAGTGCATATGTTGAGGTATTTATAGGAGTTTTGAGGCTTTTGTTTATGGTCATGAAAGTTTTCATGCAACTCTAGTTGAATTTCTGAGTAATTATCTTATGCAAGATTAAAAGAAGAATGTTAATTATTTCTTGCATGGAATATGTGTTTGTGTGATTTTTTGGGGTATGAGTCAAAAAAAATATTGAATGATTTTATTGTGCAACAATAAAAGAAAAGTATAATAGTATGTTATTTTCATAACTTGAGATGACTATCCAAAAAAATTAAGTCTTGTTTGTGTGGTTGAGCCAAGGAAACTACGTATTTATTGTTCAAGCTAAATTACCAAAAACTAATTACTATTTTGTTTTTCTAATTCTTGCATGGAATATGTGTTTATGTGGGTGTGTGATTTCGGATTGTTCATTTTAATGTGAAGTCATGTGTGTTACTAAGAAATTGTGTGTGTCAATGAGCTAGGAAACTAGGAAAATTAATTTCATGCTAATTTAAATTACTAAGAACTAATTTTCTATATAGTTTATTTATTTATTATTGCATGGCTGTGTGTGTGTTGTTGGGGTAATAGGTTTGTGTCATTGTGTGGGTTTGAAGATTAATTAGGATGACTTCTATTTAATTTGTTATGCGTTTATAGGAAATGTCCAAGTACTCCGTAATACTTATGAAAATAGTTTATTCTAAAAAAATAGTTAACCAATCAAAGAGAAAAAAGATTTTACATTTATTTCCACGTAATTTCACTATTCACTATATATCTTCATTACCAGCTTTGCCTAGTAATAAAATTTATAAATTGTAGTTTTTTTGTAAAGGAAGAAGCATGTCCCTTATCATAGTCTTACATGAAGAAGTATTAGCTAGATATGTTTTAAAAAGATATATTGGTGGTACAAAGAAATTAATATGTATAATGGTTCACAAAATCGGGGATAAGCACTCAAATTATTTGATTTCAACTTCATTTTTCCATGTCCATACATTTGCTTGAAAACTTTATGCTTAATACATACCTAGAATACTTTATAAATTAACAATTTTTTCATGTATTTTCTGGTTGAATTTCTAAGTTAGTTCATGTAAGTATGTATGAGACTTGAGAGAGTTAATATCTTAAAAGTCACTCAATTTTGAGAATTTATCTAATAAAGTCATTAAACTTTATTTTGTATCAATAAAATCACTCAACTTTAACATTTGTATCAATAAAATCATTTAACTAAATTTAGCCTAAATTATTAATTTAATAGGATTAACACACTAAACCAACATTTTACCCGTGATATCCCACCCAGGAGCCCTTATTTGTTGGTTATAATTTAAAGTCTTAAACCCAACCTAGCAGTGAATATTGAGAAGTTTGATAAACAAATTAGTTAGCGCTTTACACAGGAATTTTTTTTCCTTTTCGTAGTTATTTTTTATGCTATGTATACATTTATTAATGAAGTTTAATTACAAAATTTCCAATGCAAATGAGACGTGACAGCCATAATTATTAATGTATTCGCTTAATTAAGTAGGATTATCACACTAAATCAACACTTTACCCGTGATATATATCCAACCCAAGAGACCTTTATTTGTTGCTTAATTAAATGCATAATAATTAAACTCCATTAATGTATACTTGGCATAAAAATACTATTTTGTGATAAATTTAGTTAAGTGATTTTATTTATACAAAAGTTTAAGTTGAATGATATTTTTGATACAAAAGTGTAAGTTGAATAATTTTATTAATACAAAACAAAGTTCAATGACTTTGCTAGATAAATTCTCAAAATTGAGTGACCTTTTGAGATATTAACTCGACTTGAGAGAACGTGTGTTTGGTACGAAGTTAAATATTTTTTTCATTTTCTCATATTTGATTAGCTTAAATATTTTGAAAAATGTTTTTCAAATGGACTATTTTTCTCCAATTTAAGGAAAATAACTTTCCTGGATAAGTCAAAACGCTATTTCAACCACACCACTTGACCCCGACTCCCAATCATATCATGAGGCCCAACTCCTGACTCTGATACCAAACGCCAGAAAATAAGTTAGAAAATAGTTTCCAGGTTTGAGTGTTCATTCTTCAAGCTCCCTGGAATGGCCAAGAAGTCTTGATCGCGTTCTAGCTTGCATTGTGATCGTTCAAAGTTTGTTGGCTCAAACCATCTTGCTAATTTATTCCGGAATAGCTAATCTCAGGATAATTAATTATGCAATAACTTATTCCCCACCAAACAACCTCTAGTCATGTCTTGTGCCTTTCGAGTTGCGCAGATATTTACAAAGGTTATTGGTTTAATTACTACTTACTTTGTTCATGATTTTTATTGCTATGATATTATAACTTATGTTGCTTTGTTAATATTGTGTTATTGCGTACGCAATAGAAGCGTTGATAAAACAGTTGGTTCGCTTAGCGTGAGTAGGTGTTCGTTAAGAGCCGATCAGTGATTTCAATATTTATCTAAAATTTTCACTTCTTATTAAAATGAAAATTTTACTACTCTTCTTTTTAAAAAAATATTGGGATACTACACCATAGTTTATTAATGAGTTTAACTTATATACATCAATAATATCATAAAAAATAAGGTAAATATTTAGTATAAACATTTCTTATATATGTTGAGGTATTTATAGGAATTTAGGCTTTGTTTATGGTATTTTTATTAATGTTTTCATGTAACTGTAGACAATAAAATTCGCGTCGAGAAAACAATAATCAAGAACGGAAAATCATAGCAACAATCATATTTATTATTTCAAGTGCGAGTGTTACAATCTCTATGATTCCTCTTAATTCGCTTTTTCAAATATAAATTCAAGGGCTCTTGAGCTTGTTCTTGAACTTGGGATTTATCTTGATCTTGATCTCTATCTTGATCTTGATTTTGGACTTGAACTTGGACTTGGACTTGGACTTGATCTCGATCTTGAACTTGATCTTGACTTGAACTTTATCTTGATCTTGACTTTCTAGTTGAATTCAAGGGCTTCGAGCTTGATCTTGAATCCGGTGGTCTTGATCTTGATCGTTCTTGAACTTGATCTTGAACTTTGATCTTGAACTTGATCTTGACTTCTTCAAATCTTGAACTTTGAACACTTGAATTCTTCAATTCTTGAATTCTCGAATTCTTGAATTTATAGACAATAAAATTCGTGTCGAGAAAATAATAATCAAGAATGGAAAATTATGCAACAATCGTTTTATTATTTCAAAGTGTGAGTGTTACAATCTCTATGATTCCTCTGAATTCGCCTTTTCAAATATAAATTCAAGGGCTCTTGAGCTTGTTCTTGGACTTTAATCTTGGATTCAAGGGCCTTTGGAGCTTGTTCTTGAATCTTTGAAGAACTTGGACATTAACTTTATCTTGATCTTGAACTTAATCTTTCTTGAACTTGATCTTGATATTTATCTTTATCTTGAACTTGAACTTTATCTTGATCTTGACTTCTAGTTGAATCCAAGGGCTTCGAGCTTGATCTTGAATCCGGCGGTTTTGATCTTGATCGTTCTTGAACTTGAACTTTATCTTGATCTTGACTTCTAGCTGAATCCAAGGGCTTCGAGCTTGATCTTGAATCAGGCGGTCTTGATCTTGATCGTTCTTGAACTTGAACTTTATCTTGATCTTGACTTCTAGTTGAAT
>JAJOOE010011680.1:0-20355 GCA_036250405.1 Solanum raphanifolium
GGGGTTTTAATCGCCACAAATTGTTTATAATTTTTTTTAAAAATTGTAAAATTCAAATAATTCTAAATCTATATATTCATATGCATAAATAATTTTAGCAAGTACTACCATTTATAACATAGACTACATTTAAAATATTCAAGTTACAGAACAACATAAATCTAAATTCATGACAAATCGAAACAATTAGTAACTATGTTTGATCACTTAAAGTTCTAAAGTTTATAACTTTAACAAGTGATTTCACATCAAACAAATGTGAAAAAGGTAATATATAAGTGTTGGCTTGGTGAAACTCTATCCATGGGCACGCATTTTTGATCCGCATCACTAAACTGAAATAATAAAATAAAATATTAGATGCAATCTATAAACCACACTGAACAAAACTAAATGCAAAGCGCTAGTTAGTGGATGTCCAAAAAATAAAAATGTACAGAATATTAACACACCTTTGAATTGAACAAACTATGTATTTAGGATACAAATCAGTTGAAGTATTAATTCTACAGTCCTTCAACAGACCAAGAATTAGGTTTTGCATCACCCTACTAGAGAAAATTTAAACATGACATGGTTCATTCAAATTGCAGTGAAATCACAAGTATTCATCAACAAATTAACAATAAACACTAATGAACTAAGCAAAGAAAACAAAGACAGTCAACAAAATTAATGAAGCAACAGAGAAAAGAATGGAATGTGGACCTTAATGTAAACAAAAAATTTAAGGTTTAAGAGAGGAACTCCAATAAAATCCAACTGCTACAGATTTTCATTAAAGATCCTTGGGTAAGATATTACTCTATAACCAAATGAGTAAACATGATGTCAATCCCACCAAAACTCAAGAATGACAAATTTAGCTTAAGCAAACGAGCAGATAAGAAGCACTAATGGTAGTTTTATGTAAAACTTTGTAGGAATTTGACAAGAAACTAAGCTATTTGGCATTCAAAAGATCAAGTCAATACTCATTTTATTGCATGAAAAAATAAAATAACTCAGTCAAAGCATTTGAACCATAGAATTTATAAATAGTAAGTAGTTAAAAAGAATTAAATATAGCTATGGCACGATTGGAAATGGTTTAAACTCCACTTTTCGTTGGGGAATGAACTGGTGGTCTACTTATATGGACTTGAGTAATTCTCGCCTCATGAACTAGCTTTTGTTGTTGAGTTAGGCTCAGGTTACATATTTTTGCGAGACCAAAGCTTAAGGACATAAATTATGGATCAAAACATTTCTAAGGTTTTATGTTGTCCATGCTTAGACTTCTACAAAGGCTTTCTGGTTCTTAATCATCAAAGAGGTTTTATTACATAGTTGAATGACCATATAACTCCTTTAAGAATTATTACTAAAACAAGAAACTCTTACAATCAAAATAGATAAATTGATGTTGATTTATGAACTTAGGAGTAGTCAATAACCTTTTCTAATATCAAGCTAGAATAAAACATTTGAGAAGTACTACTGAATGACTAAAATGGTACTATCTCATTACCAGAAAACAGAGAAAATTAACTCAAGTGAGTAAGTTTGGTTTTACTGAAAACAACTCTTAGAAAGATCATCTCAATCCCTCATATTCAATGTTTTCCTAAGTCATACCACTATCATGACTTGGCTAACAGTGGGCAAGAGTGATCACTTAAACCACGTTATCTTATCAATACTAACTCAAGATTAGATGATGCACTGATCAATTTTGATATGAAAATGAACGGCAAATAATAATTTAAAAAAAATCAAAAGAAACTCATTTTTATTCTTGTGTTTAACTTTGATAAGGCATGAAAATTCTGGGGTATTACAACTTAAATGCATTGCTTATCCATGATTCAAACAACCAGCAGAGAAACAAAGTGATGTAGACAACAGAAACTACTGAATGACACTGAAAAGACAAAAAAATCTTTCTAATACCACCTAATACAAATATACAATCTTTTACTAGAGATCTTCCTATTCAAAAGAACACCCTAATTTTTTCAAACAATAATAATGACTCTTAATAGGGTAAGATTAGCAATCAAACCTCGAAAACAAAGGAACCCTCAATTTACCTCAATACTTATAGAGAGAAATATTGAAAACACCCCAACTATTGACAGTCTAAAAAATACCCCTTTGCTTGACTCATTGAACTTAAATAATATACCCCAATCTTGCAACATTAGTGAAATACACCCCTAAATTCTCGTCAAGTTTAAAATGTTTTGAACATTTCTCTTGGCTTTTTATTAAGAGTTTCATGCTCCTACAAGAGTCTAAGACCACTTGTTATGTCAAGTGGCAGATTGGGGTGTATATAAGTTTAGTTAGTCAAGTAGAGAGATGACTTTAAGGCTGTCAATAATTTGGGGACGAAACTAATAATTTGCATTAATCTCATACTTTTAATAATACATGGATCAACAAGCATTACAGAAACAGTTATATGAGTACTGTGACTACACATTTTACAGTCAAAATGTTCCTATCAAGGTAATCTAATGATAGCCACACACATCCTCAATCTAAGAAAGTACAGAACTACAAAACTCTACCCATTAAGGAGTACTGTTATAATTTTAACTCGTGTATCACTTGAATATGCTAATTCACTAAACACTTAAACTATCAATTGAATTATTATTACTAGTTTAAGCAAATTATCAAACACTTCACAGGCACAAAGCAATTCCATAAGCTGATGTGTTAGAAAACCTTCAGTATCTAGATGCAAACTACAATTTCTAAACATTGAATTATTATAGGGTGACACATGAATGACAAAACGACAACTAGACAACGCACCTAACGAGAAAAAACATCAAACAAAAACTGGTAAGAAGAAGAAGGATTTACCAAACTAACACTCATCTACTTGATTTACCCTTCCTCTCCACTTGCGTCTTACTCCATGCCCGTGCAACCTCTGTAACCAGTCGAGGCCCGCGAAGGCCCTAAGCTCTTTGATAATTTTATGAATGAACGTGTTTGTGGAGCAGTTGAGTCCAATTGAAATTTCATAAGTCGGGAGAGGGAATTTAGAAATTAGCACTATGAAAAAAAGAGTGGGAAAAACGAGAGGGAATTTCACCCTCCAAAAAATGATTTGAGTCTAATTACCTAATTATCCCATAGTATGCAGATAAAATTTTTTTTTATCTTTATATTAACTTTGTTTTTAGCTTAGCATCTCCACTGCCTAGTATGATATGATATTGGCCCCAGTTTGTCAAAATATGAAATCTATTTGGTGTTTATTTCTTCAGTCCTTAGTATGTATCGAAATTACTGCGCAGCGTCGATTGAAACTTAAGTCACCCTTTCGTTTTTGTAGTAGTTTTCTCGCAAATGTTTACTCTATATTTAAGTGAGGTTGTCTTTTATTTGTCGTGGTAGGAGGACTAAGTACTTAATCATGCTATTAGCACTCTAACTCGAGCACTATATCGGGATTTAATATTATTTTATTTTGCTTAAATGCTGCTAGCTTTCATGTGACCTCATTGCCTTGATACCTATCATTGAATAATCGATCCAAGTGGTTTGCTCTCTTGCTCATTCATGTATATCACTACTTAAATATCTTGCCCTAAAAAGGTAAATGATCGTTGTCGGAGCATACTAATCAGCTGAATTAACCCTTAAGAGGTTAAAAATCTATTGTATGTGACTTGTGATTTGAAAATACTGATCATTAGCTAATGAAATGATAAGTGTTTCTTTAAGTCTTTTTTAGTAAGCATGGTATTTTTTTTATTATGTTTAGTTTTCGTTTTAGGTTATTTCTTTAATTAGCTTTAGTGGTATGAAAATAAATTAATAGCCTTCAGACGTGATTTTCATTTCTTTATTTGGTATACTTTATATTTGTTTATCATTTTTGGTCATATGCTAATGTATTCTTTTCTCTGCTTATCATCAATGTCACCCGAGTCCATTATAGACTCCCTCTCCTTGTGTCTTCTTGTTTGGGCCAAAGGCCCATTATCATCAAGTCAACATCAGACTTTTCGAAAGTGGAGTATAAATACAGGTCTGAAAGCTGAAACGCAGGTTCGAGGAGTTAATATACAACTGTATACGTGGGTGAAAATGAGCCAATATCCCAAAATCGCAACAATAGTGAATTTAGACCCAGAGGGGCTCAAAATTCAACTTCTCTTTTAACTCTTAAGTTATTCATTTGTGATTATTTATTATATATTTTTATTTAATTCTAATTTAGAATTATTAATTAACTTAGTTGAATTCCCCAAAAGATGAACCATTTTCTTTCTGTTGATTAATTTAATGAATTTTATTGTATCGATTTTGTGTTCTTTATTTACTTGATCAAATACTCTTTTTTTCAAAATTTTCACTCGCCTTCAACTAATTAAGTTAGTTTCTTGCTTTAATTGACCAAATTGGTTCAAATTATTATTTTAAAACGATTCAAACACATGCTAATTAATTTAGTTTTGTTAAAATTCTAATCACTTGTAATTCAAGTCAAATGTTTCAATTAAGGTCCCATTTTTCTTAAAAATAAAAAATGTTTCTCTGTTTGACTATTTTTTCAAAGTTAATCGAATTTTGTAAATTATTTTTATGTTAAATCATTTTCCTAAAAGATAGTCAAATATTTTTAGTCAAATCGTTAGATAACCGTGTGTTAGCAATTACTTTAAGTGTTAATACCTTCTTAAAGTAGAAATGAGAACATCTTACCCATTTTCTCTAAAATTTAAAAGGTTTATCTGTTAAGACCTTTTTATACTAAGTTTTCTTAATTTCTTTAAAAAAATTAAGTGACGACTCTTTTCTAAGTATTTTTCTTAAATTGTTTTATACTTAGAACATTTCAAAAAGTGTTTTTCTAAGGATAGTAAAATCACGACATAACAATTATTATTATTATTATTATTAGTATTATTATTATTATTATTGTTATTGTTATTGTTATTGTTATTGTTATAATATTATTGTTATTATTATTATTATTGTTAATATTATTATTACTATTATTATTTCTATTACTATTATTATTATTATTATTATTTATTATTATTATTGTTGTTATTATTATTATTATTATTATTATTACTTGGAGGAATATGATTTAAATTTAGAAGTAATTATAATTTTCTGATTGTATATTTGTACGTTAAAGTATTAGTATTGACCTTCTTTTTCTGTTAATGTTTTATGTAAATTTTCTTTTATGTTTGGTAAAGAATTTATTGCCTAAATTTATATAAAAAAAGATATTTTAACAAGAAAAAAAAAATAGAAATAATTAAAAGAGATCAATGAAATGCTTTTTGCTTTTCTTTGACAAATGACGTGATGTTAATGAGTTCTTTCTGCCTACATTTTATCATTTTTTTCAGTCTTATTATATAAAAATAAAATAAATTACACTTCCGACACTAAAATTTACAAAGACTCGTATAGCTCTTTAAGCTATTTTCGTGAAGCTGAGTCACTTTCTGTAGAATTATATATAATTGTATGAACCAAAATATATATAATACTTGAGAAATAAATTGCATGAAGAGAAAAAAATAGAAAAAAAAGAAAGAAGACAATCGATTATAGAAGAATTGATTGAGACTTGAGATAAAGATTGACTAACCCAAACAAAAAAAAGACTGAAGAGAGAGAAAGAAAAGGAGAAAAGGTTAAAAGTAGAAAAAAATAATGTACATAATAAAAGTCAATGAATAAACTAGGCAAACTTTGGCATTGCCACTTATTTCATTTTCTTTTGTGGTTTTGAGTTATTTATTTTGTTTCCATATTTTGTTATTCGAATAAAAAATATTGAAAATATAAATAAATTTACTTTTCTATCTTTTGAAAAACCTACAATAATTATTTATAAAATTTAATTAATATAGTTATGTATTAAATTTCATTAGATACATATAGAAAAGTGAAGATTTTGTTAAAGAAAATATTTATATTTTCCATTTCATTAATATATTTTGAAACTTTTTATTATAATTGAAAATTTTATAAAACAAATTTTATTGGTATTTTCCACCCCAATAATAAAAATAGAGGATTTGGGGAGAGAAGGGAAAACAATGGGGGACTTTAGAGGAATTTGGAAGAAGTTTGAGGATGAGAGTATAAAAATGGGGAAAAGGCATCTCGTTTTCCCCTTTCAACATGAGACTCGAAGGAGAAATAAGTAGATAGATTCACAGAGCAACTTACTTACTGTAGAAGAAGAAAGAAGAAGGATCTGTAGCAGCAATACATCCAGGTTCCACAGCAGCAATACATTGCGTTGAGATCTTCATTACTTTCATCGGTAAACTTTTTCTTTTTCGTTCGTCTGCGTTATTATGCTAAGCCTGATTCAATAGTAGATAGATGTTTGTCTCTGATTGTGTGCGTATGTGTAGGTTAGTTCTATTGCGTTTTTTTTACTAGGTTAGGTGCCTATATAAATGTCTGATTTAGAGAATCCAGCTATTTGTGTGAGTTGAGTGGAACCTTAGGGCAGATTCTACAAGCAAGAGAAGATTGTTTAGGTGTTTACATCAACTGACTCAGTGGTGATGGTTAAGCAAATCAGCCTTCCTATGCTGATGTGTCTTTCAACACTTCATCTCCTATGACTCCAACATCTTCATCAAATCCTCTTGTGGTGAACTTCTATTGGACTAGCCGCTAGCTTAGTTCCAAATATGGAATCAACTCAACTTTATACTTCCTTTGATATAGGATCCCGTTACTGGATCTCAACACCCCGATCTCCAACAAGATTTTGATGCAAACCACACTGTTTCATATGATCAATAGATCATCAACATATATCAAGATAGCTACAAAGTCTCCCTTTTTTTCTTTGTAAACAATGAATAGTTATAAAAACGCTGGGGGTATCCAGCATCAAGCACATATCATTAAGTATGATATTCCATTGACTTGATGCTTGTTTCAAACCATACAATGATTTCCCTAACTTGCCCACTTTGGTCTCCCTTGTCTTGTCTCATGAATCCCTAAGGTAATTCCATGTACACTTCATACAAGTCTGCTTGTAGGAAAGCATTGTACACATCCATTTGGTGCATGCCCACCCTTTTGATGTTGTAAGGCAATGCTAAATCTCATAGTTACCATTCTGGCACCTGGTGAGAATGTCTCATCATAGTCCAATCTTTCCTTTTGGTTGTATTCTTTCGCAACAAATCTAGCTTTAAACCTTTAACTTCCCCATTAGCCTTGAACTTTATTTTGTACATCCATTTTCAACCAATTGCATTTTATCCTTTGGGTAGATCCAAAACATCCCATGTCTTTTTATCTTCCAAAGCTTTGATCTCCAACTCCACTCCTTCAATCCACCTCTTATCTTTTAAAGCTGTTGTGAAGTTCTGTGAGTGTGAAGGTGTTGAGATTTTCCAGGAAATGCTTGTATTTTATGGAAAGTCTGTTGTATGGCAGTTAATCAGATAATGGATAGTGTTACTCCATGATTCTTCCTAGTGGTAACATAATCCTGCAACCATAAGTGTTCCTTAGCTCTTCTGTCAGATTTTTCAATTGCTAGGACTGAGTGTCATGTCCAACAGGTTCATGCATTGGTTCAACTGGTTCTGCAAGTTTAGGTTTCATTGGTTCAACAACTTCAGGTTCAGTGGAAAGTGGTGCTCCTTCTGTTGTTATATTAGCCAACTCATCAACAGTGGAAACAGATCCAGGAACAGGGGCTACAACATCTTCTAGATTTTCTAGTAATGGTTCAACAACATCTTCTAGTTATGGTTCAGGAGAATCTAGCATTCTCCCCCTATAATGAACCATATGAGGCTAGATCACTTGTGTATGATAAGAAGCTTGAGCAAAGGGAACTAGATGCTCCTTTTTTTTTTGGTGAAGTAATTAAATTGCATTGGAAAGGCATCAAGAAGATGCAAAGGTTACAACTAAAAATAAAGTTGCTTCAAACATGAAAACAACATGAAGTTAACTGTGCAAAAACCTGTAAAGCAGCCATAAAGATAAACCCCCTTAAACCCTACTGTGCTAGAGTTAAGGAGCTAACAAAATCCAAAAAAATTTCCATACTGTTTACAGGGGAGAGAAGGTGCCAATTATAAAGACTAACTAAACACCTAGTCTTAATGGTGCTTATGGGAGTTGATATTCCATCAAAACATCTGCAGTTTCTCTCTTTCCAAATGCTCCAAAAAATTACTGTTGGGATCATCCTCCAAGTACTTTTGATGGTGTTGTCAACTCTCCTACATATCCAGCTAGCATAAGCATCTTTGATGGAGAGGGGCATAACCCATTGGAGGCCAAACAATGAGAAGAAGAAATGTCATATGCTGACTGTTGTGGGGCAGTGCAAAAAAAGATGGTTGACACTTTCATTGTCTTGTTTACAGAAAAGACATCTGTTGATGACAGTGATGCCCTTTTTCCTAAGGTTGTTGCTCCTTAAAGATGACATCTCTGTAAAAAGAAATGATTAGTGGATATATCAAGCAACTTATAACCTATGTTGCTTGGACTCTTCAAAAATGTCAAGGGGTGTGTGTCGGATTCGTCAAAAGTAGTGTATTATTGGAGAATCCGACACGGGTGCGGTATCGAGAGTGAAGAATCCACGCAACTTAGCTTATAACCTTTGTGAGTTTCTGAATATCCCATAAAAACTACTGGTGTTCCTATCCTGAAAACTTGTTCTCTCTCACCATCAGGGTGGCATAACACAAGCATCCAAAACTCTTGCGTGAGCAACTACAGGTGGTCTTCTGTATAACATTTCATAGGGTGTCTTGCTATTTAAAATGATAGCAATTAGCCTATTGATTATATAAACAACAGTGGTAATACACTCTTTTATAACTTAGTTGCCATGTGTGCTTGAAACTTCAGAGCTTTGTTTGTATCTATGCTTTCTCTCTATCACTCAATTTTTGCTGGGGAGATAACCACAACTACTTTGATGTATGATTCAATAAGCATCAAACAGATGAGTGCATTGCTTATTAAGGACCTCCACTCCCATTGTCTGGTCGAATAATCTTCAATACTGTATCAAACTGTGTTCTCAACATAGAATGATAAAAATAAACTTCTGTAAGATTACAATAACATCACCTTTGTAACTGCAGCAAATGTATCCATGTATTTCTAGAACTGTCATCAACAAGTCTCAGAAACAATGCTTCCTATTATGAGTAGGAAATTGATATGGCTCCCAAACATCCATGTGCAAAAGATGTAATGGTTTATCACTTCTAGTAGTGCTCCTTGGAAATATCAGTGTGCTTTGCTTAGGTAAGAGGACAAATAGTTCAATCATTACTCATAGCAATTCAACAGTTTTATGCTGAAAAAACTTTACATTTTTCATGGTACTAATAGAGGCATAGAATAATCTTCTATGCCCAAGACTTTCTTCCTCTGTAGCTTCCTGGACTGCTGTAGTCGACACATGCTTTAATATTCATTTTGTATGTGCACCTTCCATATTTACTTGATGGCTTGATGCATAGTATCATCCTCGTTTTGCATGTTCAGAACCTGCCTACACTAATCCTCAGTGGTGTTCTCTTGCAGAACTATCACTGTTGCTTTTTAATTCATGTATTTGTGCCAACTTTTCATTTTCAAAGGCACCAGCCACATTATGAGTTGCATATTGCCTTTTTGACTTGAAGTCTGCTTATCATCCCACAAGTTTGTAGCAGTTTTCTTTCAGGTGACCTGTTTCGTTACAGTAATCACAGTCGTGTATGGTTTCTTGCCATTGTAAGTTGTCCTGTACCTGTTTCGACATCAACATTATCTCCTTTACTTCCTAATGCTGGGAAAGGACTGGATTTCTGACAATCATCCTCAATTATCATTGCATATGTTTGATTATGTGTCGGTTCAGTAGTTTTCATAAGAATCTGGCTCCTCGCTTGGTTGTAGGAGTTATTCAATCCACTGAGGAACTGAAGTAACCTCTGTCTGTGCAGATGCACCATTTAATCCTTCGAGTTTGCATATCCACATCCTGGTGATGGCACTAATGCATCATATTTTGCTCAAAGTTCCTTAAAGTTGGTAAAATATGTCACCACAGAATCAGTACACTGTAAAATCGTTGCAATTTCCCTATATAACTGAGAAATATGCACTCGATTAATCTTATCAATCATCTCCTTAATATCTTCCCACACTAGATTAGCATTTGATGCATAAACGATTCTACTAAGAAGGTACTTTGACACCGTACTGATGATCTAGGAGAGTTCAATTGCATTGCATGTCTCTCGGTCCCGTGAAATTCTATTCTGAAAGAACTTTTCTTGCGAGTATTGGTTACAAACCCCAATTTTCTCTTTGCTTGAAGAGTAATTCGCATCGATTGTTGCCACATCCATAGTTTTCTTAACCTGTGAGTTGTGTCGGAATTAAAATCAAATCAGGAGTATCAGAAGGATGCGAGCTATTGCATAGGAGCAGGGGGTTTTACCCTTTGCGTACCCAAAAGGTAGCGGCTGCGGGTTTCCCTTGTCATAAAAAAAAAGGGAGTATCAGAAGGATGCAGAAACACTGGGTGTGTGTGGTCAATTTTCTCATTCGCCATTGATAAATAAAACCAAACTTTTCACAGCTACACAGCTAGCGCATGACCAGTTTCTTCTGCTCTGCTACCATGTGACTTGATTTCGAGCTCAAGTTCTGACTATGGAACCTTAGGTCAAACCCAAATGTGTGAGAGAAGACAAGTGAGAGAGAAGAAGGTATGTTGGAAAAGTAAATTGTGATTATATCATCAAATGAAGTGATTACAGTCTCTATATATACACAGCTCCTAAGCATGGCTTAATTAACTAATTCCTTTAAGTAATTGTAACTAGCTCTAGCAATCAATGACAGCTGGCTAACCAGAGTTCTAACCTCTTAACTACACCTAACTATGGTTTATGTACAGTTAACTATTTTAACAAGGTTGAGGCCAAGTAGTTGTTGTTGGTTTCACATGGGGTTTCCACGATATAGGCACTTGGTGAAGAGAGATTGATCAAAATGCCTAGAGAGGTAGCAAAGTGCCTGTTTGTCCTTTTTTTTGATAAAGGTAACATTTGCATAGCTTAAAGCTAGTATCCAAAAATTTACATCATATCCTCCCTCCACACTTGTTTGTCTGGCATAAACAAAAGATAAAGAAAAGAAAAGAAGAAAAAAAGAAAAGATAAAGAAAAGAAAAGAAGAAAAAAGAAAACTATCCCTAGATCCTCCTTCATCTTTATAAGGACCCTAGAATGTCTACAATAGCCACAGGGTCATCTATACACTCTGAACTACACCAATAGCAAAAAGCGATGATACAGTTCATTTTAATCTTGTGCAGAAGGCTGCTCTTGTTATCAAAACTCCTAGAATTCCTTTCTTTCCATATGGTCCACCAAATAATTGCTGGGACAATTTTCCATCTACTCTTGTCTGTGCTGCCACTGCCCTCCATATTCCAGCTTTCTAGAGCCTGTCCTTTTGAGTATCTTTTTTTTTTTTTTTGAAATGCGTAACTTGTTGAGTGTCTTTTTCTCTTAGAAGGAAAGTTTGACCTTTTGAGTGTCTTAACATGCAGTTTGAGTTATCTTGGCTAGAATATTTGTTCGCTTATTTAATAGTGTTTCCGAATGCATACCTAAAGAGATGATATTGCTGAAAGCCTTATTGTCCTGCTATGTGTGGTTTTCAATTTTTAAATGACAACTCCTTTCACAATCTCTTCAATTGAGGTAGGGATTTGATTTTAAGGCTGTGATTGGTCCAAAGGGCTGGTCATAGGCAGATTTCTCGGTTATACAAAAAAGGCAGGGATTTGATTTATATCCTTGAACTTGGATGACTGGAGCTACTTGTTTGTAGGGATCTAGAGATGCCTTGACTGATACGTAATGTGCTCTTTCAAACAGTAGCAAAGTTTTGCTTTGCCTACTGCTAAAGCCAGAGAAGATGCACTTTCATTCTTACTCTCTAAATGAAATCGACGCTATTTGCTCCTAAGTTGAACAAATAGTGTAATACGATTCCTTAGAGATTGATCCAATATTTGTACCTGTCCACCAACATGTTTTGACCACTGCTTACATGAATTGAATAAAATACAGAAGCTAGAACTTCAAAACAACGTCCAATTCCAAAGCTGTTGAAATTTCTTCTGAATTACAGGCCCAAAGTCAGGCCTATACTTCTTTGTTCTCTACAAAACATCATAACTAAAGAAAATCATAGCTTCCTGTTACAAAGTTATCAAATGGTGTTTGTTCTCCATTTGAAGAAGGTGGGATATTATTATGTATTCTACTTTCTTCTTTCCCTTGTTATTGATTTTTTATAGTGGACTCTTTCCATAAAACTATAGCATATTTATTATTAATTCTTGGTACATGTAGCTGCAACCAGATAGTCAGACTTCGATTTGTGGCAAACATAAATATTCGGATGAATTTTTGGATTCCCACATGTTGTACACATTTAATCCTCTTTCCCTGGATAATGAAGAGAAAAAGAAAAGAATTGCCCAAAGAAGATGGTAGTTCTTCCTTTTTTGAGTAAAGGTAACTGTGTATTCACAAAGTACTCATCATCAAGGATAATGAGGGAAAAGTACTCATCATCAAGGATAATGAGGGAAGTCAACACCCAGAGGGCACCATTCCAGCTAAAAACAAAACTAGACTAAGTGGTTGTACAATTTTCCTATGAAATCAACAAAAAGTTCTATGTCCCCCACTCTATCCTGTTTACACCAAAAATAAAGAAGACAAAGACTAATCATCTTGATCTTCGTCTTCAAAACCTCTTGCATTTCTTTCCTTCAGTAAGGTCCACCAGATTCATGCAAGTATCATTTCCCACCAGTCCTCCTTTGATTCTCTTCTTCCAATCCCTTTCCAACTGTTAAGCATTCCTCTGGTAGTTTTTGGAATTACCCAGTGCACTCTAAGCAAAAAGAAGAAATGTTCCACAGATTTGCAGTTGTTTTGCAGTGAAGAAACAAATGACTATTTACTTCTGCATCCAATGTACACATAAAACACCTTGAGCAAATTTGTCTACCTGTTTTATTTAGTACTTCATGAGTTAGGAAAGCTTTCCTACACACTAACCATACAAAACAAGAGATTTTTTTGGGGAATTTTGGTTTTCCACATAAGCTTCCAAGGCCATGTTGTGGACTGCGTAAGTGTGTATGGGTAGCATTTCTGTTACAGTAGTATGACTTCACAGTGAACTTGCCCTTGTTGTGAAGCTTCCATATTGTTCTGTCAGCTACAACAGATAGTCCAGTGAAGTTGTTTAGTGTCAACAGAAGACTTGAAACTCTATCAATTTCCCAGTCATATAATGCTCTTCTGAATATTGAATTCCTGCCTTGTGGGCTCCATACCTGGGCTAATGTGGCTCTATTCTGTTGACTAAGGATGATCAAATCAGGATATAAAGTTTGTAAACATTCCTCTCCTATCCAGAGCTCCCCTCAAAAATCTATCTTCAAACCATTACCCACCTTTAGTGCTGTGTTGCTATGAAACTGAGGCCAAAGTCTTCTGATGGTTTTCCAAACACTACAACCATAATTTCCCATAACTTCTTCAATATTCCAGTGGTTTTGGAGGCCATATTTCTCTGTGATGACACTTTTCCATAAAGGTGAATCCTCACAACAGAACCTCCATAGCCACTTTTGAAATAGGCATGAATTTCTTCTAAGCTGATTGAAATAGGCATGAATTTCCTTTTTGCCATTCCATAGAAAAGTTCTTCTAAGCTGATTGATTTTCTTCACAACACTTTCGGGGATGGGAAATAAACTCATCATGTAGGAGTGAATGGAATCCAACACTGACTTACAAGTGTTAGTCTGCCTCCTAAAGACAAATATTGGCTTTTCCATCTTGCCAATCTTTTGTCACACCTCTCCAGAACTTCACTCCATGCCTCTTGTTCTTTGTTCTTAGCCTCCCGAGGAAGACCAGGCTCTTTTGCCAATTAACATGATATGCCTTCAAAATGGTGAGAATTGCCCTGATGTGTCGGATTTGAGAAATGTCAACTTCACAAAAGATGAGGCAGTCATCTACATATAGCAAGTGGGTAGTCCCATTACATTCTCTCTAATGCCTTGAGTCTGAGCCTGGAAACCCCTCAGCCAACCGTTTGTCTTTGACCTCCTGGTCATGTGGTTCAGCCCCTCCATGGTTAAGATGAGCAAAAAGGGTGAGAAGGGGTCCCTTTGCCTCAATCCTCTTTGGGACTGGAAAAATCCTTCAGTGTTGCCATTAATGATTAGAGAAAACTTCACACTAGATATACAAAACCTTATCCAGTTGATCCATTTCCTCCCAAATCTCATATCTTGCAGTACTTTCAATAAAAAATTCCAATTGCCATGATCGTAGGCTTTCTCACTGTCAAGCTTGCAAAGAATCCCTGGAACCTTTTGTTTCACCCTAGATCCACCTATTCATTTGCTAAGAGTGAGGCATGCATAATTTGTCTACCCTTCAGGAATGCCATCTGATGTTCATCTATCAGCTTCCCCACAACAGACTTCAACCTTTCAGTGATGAGTTTGGAGATTATCTTGTCGACACCTCCAATCAAACTAATTGGTCTAAAATCTTTTAGCTCTTCTGCACCATCCTTCTTTGGTATTAATACTATGAATGTAGCATTAAAGGATTTTTTCAAACATCTCCTTGTGATGGAAATTTTGAATAGTGCCCATCAGGTCATCCTTTATAATTCCCCAACAGACTTTAAAGAAACTCATTGTGAAACCATTAGGGCCAGGAGCTTTATGTGTCTATCTGTTTGTAATACGTGTGATGGCAGTTTTTCCTTGGAATATATGTCTATCTGTTTCGTGTTCTTTTGCAAATTTAATGTGAGCATTTGTTCTTTTGCAATACATTCTCCATTTGTTTCATATCCTGATATCCTATTTAATCACCTGCTGCAGAAGCACACGTGTTTTTCCTAGTTCTGTGTAACTTTTATTCCATGATTGGGGTGTGCTATTTTCAGTTAGTGACATGAAGGTGCAGTATTAATTGGCAATGGGCCTTATCCATTGGGTATTATGTTAGAAAACTGGCTGCTGTTGATTGGTTTATAACATAGAACTTTTCAGATTTCTGGTTAAACTTTGCCTCGTGATATAATGGGATTTGTTTCCGGATTGATTTACTATCGTAAAGTTAGCTTCTTTTTCCATCTGACAGATTATATGTTTACCTTCTTTTTTCTGGTGGGTTAGAATAGGTTGCTTGTAAATTATCTGCATTGATTTAAATTGGTAATTTTGGGTTCTTATATATGACAAGCGGTCCCTTTCTTTCTTCATTCTTTAGCAGGATCTATTGTGCTTTGCTATGGCAAATTCCAAGGGACCGTCTAGCATGAGAAATATGATGTACAATGGAAAGAGCTCTTTACTGCCTCCTAAAAGTCCATTTCCTAGCATATCTCCTTCGTATGTAGATTATGTCCCTAGTTCTGCTTTCACCCAAAAGGATAAATCAAAACCCAGAGATGGTTCACACCATCAGCGTACGTCTTCTGAAAGCTGTCTTATAGAGGAGCAACCATCTTGGTTAGATGATCTTCTTAACGAGCCGGAAACTCCTGTACGCAGAGGTGGCCATCGACGTTCATCTAGTGACTCCTTTACATATTTTGATGCTGCTAACATTGCAAACTTAGATTACATAGCTCAAGATGATAACAAATTCAGAAATTTAACTCATGTCCCTTCCTGGGGATCCCAAGACTTTGATTATTACCAAAATGCTCGGCATGCCACATTTCATGTTGATCAAAATTCCTCAAACCGACAAAAAAGTAGGGCAAGGGATGCATCTCCAAATGCAATACCACATCCCCGTGGCCTTTCCCCTTTTAGAGAAAATGTCAAGACTCACAGCTTGGGACCATCATGTCCTCCACAAGAAGGAGAGAGGCCCAAATCTGCAGGAAGTGACCAGCAGGATTTAGTTGAAGCTGTCCCTCCTGATCCAAAGGGATCTGGTGAAAGAAAGGATTCTTCTCACAGCAAGAGTTCTGCATCTGAAACTGACACGAAACGTGCAAAGCAGTAAGTGTAACTAGCTCAGCAACCCTAAAGGAAATAGTTGTGTATGTATATTTTCATTATGTTGAAATTTGCAAGAAATCATAGTTCCTATAGCAGCAGTAATTAAGAGAATTCTTAGTTTCTGTTTATAGTATGGTTCTTTGTTTCTGTTTTTATGGGTTGTCTATCATTCTGCTTTGTTTTCATTGCATGCCATACTATCAGTTTACTGGATGTTTCGGTTAGTTGGAGGCTTATAAAAAGGATAGCTGAGATCCATAAATGGGATTCTAACTTTCATTAAGAACTAATTTTAGCATTTTTTTTAATTTTTTTTTGGAAATTGATTTAGCATGTTGTTTTCTTCTGAATCTCTTAATAAGCGCAGTGATAATAAGTCTCGTGATTCTGAGTCTGTACCTTCTAAAACTTTGAAGATATTATACACTGAACAGGATTTGGCCTACAGCCAAAGTGTAGGGTAGTCTATGCTCTTTGAATTTTTTTCAAGGGATGCCTATGGTGTTCCAGTCTTGTCAATCCATAGATGTTGACAAAAATAGGTGGATTTAACATTTAACAACAAATCTGTTTATTTTTATGCTACAATTTATATATATATATATATATATATATTTCAGGAACATTTCTTCATCCCTCCACCTAAACTTACTTGACTGTGTTCTTTTTCTTTCCTCCTGAAGTTCCTGGATCCTTTTCCTAAAAGTAATATTTCCTATCTTCATCAATTCAATTTAATGCAAAGATATTGTTGAGAATATAATTAAATAATAAAAGTGTGCACTCTCTAACAGCTTAAGCTTTTAGATGAGATGGTCACACACTTCAACATATGGTCACACACTTCAGTTAGGCCTAATTAAAATTAGGTGTGAGTTAGGCCTAAGACATAATTTAACATATATTAATTCATTATTTTTGACAAAAGATAAGTATATTAAATGTGCAGCACTAAGGAAAAGGAAGTGCTGGAATATGTTCAAGTGAGCAAAAAAACAAAAGAAAATCCTTTTCTAATCTTGTAGGGATTCTAAGAGATATAGTATTGACTCCACCTCATTGACAAGTTCCTCTTTACACCAAAAAGAAATCAAAAGTGTACAATTAAACTTGACCTGTTGGATTGGATTTTATTTGCCTTCACAGCATCTAGTACTGCTTTCCTTACATGTGGTCCGCAGATATACTAGCTGGAATATAATCCACCAAAATGACTTCTTTTTCCTGTTTCCCCTGTTCCCGCACTGAAGTAATCGAACAGAAGTTCTCGGCATCAGCCATTTAAGGTTTTTGATGTTCAGATAGATTTATCGTAGTTTGCAGTTACTTTACAATGTAAAAGAAGATGATTTACACTTACAGCTTCCTTTCCACATAAATGGCATCTAGTACAGAAAATGTTACCCCTTCTTTGGAGATTGTCTTGTGTCTAACATGCCTCCTTTGCCACCAACCAAGAGAAACAATCCACTTTGAGTGGGGCTTTTGTTTTGCAAAGCTGTGCAATGCAAAGACAGTAATTTATACTCCCTCTGTTTCAAATTGTTTATCCTATTTTGACTTGATACAGAGTTTAAGAAAGTAAAGGAGACTTTTGAATTTAAAGATATGTCAGATGTACAACAAATGCCCTGTAATCTTGTAGTCTTAAACATGCCACGTGGATAGTTGGAATTAAAGAGTTGCTTGAAAAGGAAAGAGACATTCTTTTTGAAGTGGACTAAAAAGGAAAGTAGGACAAACAAATTGAAATGAGGGAGAATCATTTTTGCCGTTAATGATTTTAAAAAAGTAAACTAACTCAAAAGCTCTCAGACACAATAACCGAGGAATGGTCTAACTCAGTAGGACCCCCCTCTCCTATGTCCTCCGGTGATCCTTCTGATCACCGGATTTCATTTCCCTTTTTCTTTTCTTTTACCACTGTCCTTGCAGGCGAGTTCAAATGGAAGATAGTATTTACTTTGCAGCTGGATTCAAGTCCTACGACATCACAAGAACACCTGGTACGGCGGGGGCCTGGTACGACTGAATAGAAAGAAATAGGAAATCTATTACGAGAACGACTTTTAATGAGAAGTCAATGGAATGGATCGTGCAGATTTTACGGGAGGCATCATTGACAAGGGGGAATATGGTGAAGAGATGGAAGAAAAAAGATGGTTTTTCAAAAGTTTTTTGTTCGAGGAACTACAATAAATATGGGCGCTACATCAGTTTAATAAATGTAAAAGGCAGGAGGAAGGAAGTTATCATCATTCCTGAATTAAATTTTAACTCAGGGTGGTTGAGCTTTGCGGAAAAGGTTGGAAGATTCATTAATAGTCGTAGAAAGTTAATGAATGGGGGCAATCACAGGCTGGTGAGCAGAGACATGCCATATGCTACAGTGCTAAGGAGCATTAAATGGGCTAATAAAGATTCAAAACTTGCTGAAAAAGAGAAGGCAGCTCTAAAAGGGGATACAATCTTTATCAACGATGACCCAGAGGAGTACAGTGAAGTGCTAAAGAGAAGTTTGGTGGGTGCTTTTGAACCTAGAGCCGTAGAAACAGTGACCCTGTCAGAAATCAGGGGATGGGCTAACCGATTGTGGAAACAAACACACAGCTTGAACATCTATGAAATGGGCAATGGACTCTTTCTATTTGAGTTTGCACTTAGGGTCACAGCAGAGCAAGTGATTGAAGGAGATTGGGAGTGGAGGAATAATCCAGTTATCCTCCAATGGTGGAATCCAACAATAGGTACGAGATGTGGAAGGAGTAAAGAAAATTCAACTTGGGTAAAAATTGTAGGGTTGCCTTTGCATTTTTGGGATCAAAAATTTTTCAAGGTCATCGGAGATTTCTGCGGGGGGTGGGTAGAGACGGAAGAAGAAACCCAATTGAGAAATCATCTCAAATGGGCAAGAATCAGAATCAAAGGAGATGGGGCAGACATACCCAAAGAAGTGACCATCGACGGGGGCGGAATATGCTACACGATGCAAATTTGGGCAGAATCGCCGGTAAGAGTGTTTGCCGGAGAAGACCTGAACTCCGAGGTCAGTACCCAGTGGTCACGAGGTGGAAAACCACTGGGTAAAGGTGAGGATCCTCTGCAAAGTCAAAAAGTAATTGTTACAGCTGGTAGAGCACGTGTTGTGACAGAGGCATGTGGGCAGTCCTCCAAGTCAAACGAAATAGTGGGCCGGGGTGAGCCCAACTCAAAACAAAGCCCAATTCTAAGATTGGGGCCAGAACAAAATAAAGAGGGAGGCCTGGTCAATAAAAAGTTTGACTTGGCACGTGATAAGCATGGGGAATTTCTAGAAGGGTTAAGTGGCATCAAGGAATTAGCGACGCAGTTCTTACAGGCTTACAACAAATGGGAAACCTTGAGTATGGTGGAAAACACCGACATCTCTGCTCATAAAAACAGAGAGTCGGTAAGCAAGACGAAAGAGGCTGTTGAACTACTATGCAACAAAGCAAAGGGGATTGATCATTCTAAGGATTTTGGGGATATTTCAGGGGTACAAGAACTAGTGGAAGGAGGCATGCAAATTCAACAGATTCACGATGCCGGTTTCCATACAAAACCCTAGGTACCATACAGACGGCGAGATTGAAGCATCCAGTTGGGTAAAGTCACATATTTTGGAGCTCAGTAAAACTTATGGAGTGGCATTTGAAGGTTTCAGGGAAGAAACACATGCATTACTAATGAAGCTCGATGAAAGAAAGAGTGTGATGGAAAAGAAAGGGGCAAATAGTGCAGCATCAACACCTCGTCACAGAGGAATTGGCAAGAATGAGTTGAAGAACTTACAATCAGATTTGAACGAGGAGGTCGAAGGTGCAAGGAACAGAGGGAGAGTCCTATCACTAACTCTTAAATGAAAGTAAATATTTTATCATGGAACGTCAGGGGGATTAACAAGATTTCAGCAAGGAATCTGGTTAAGAGCTCTCTTCTAAAATGGAGAGCTGATGTTTATTGCCTTCAGGAGACAAAAATCAATAAAGATGTAGAGGGGATAGCCAAACAATTGTGGTCTAGTAGATGGATGAAATGTGGGTATTCTGAAGCTGATGGTAGTAGCGGGGGGATACTAATTATGTGGGACTCAAGAGTATGGATGGGTAGTTGTGTGGAGGAAGACAAATACTCAATCACTTACAAATTTGAAGCTGTCCACGATGGTTTTTGTTGGTTTCTTACTGGCGTATATGCTCCACACACCAGAGCTGAGAAACTGG
>JAJOOE010011681.1:0-37275 GCA_036250405.1 Solanum raphanifolium
GAGCAAAACATCACTAAACCTTCACACTAATGACACAAGGATGATTCCAACACAAGGTGAATTACACTTATACCCTCTTATAATGTGTCTACTCACTCAACACATCAAAACATTTCTAAAACACCTCATTTCATCAACTCTTTCAACATACCTCTAAATTCATCATGACTTTCTACCAACCACACACATAACCATAAAGCCACCCATTCATACTAAAGACAACATCACCATCTATGATCTCATATCCAACAAGTCACATAGCCACAATTGACATCAACACTTACCTTTTTCTCCCTCGATCCCTATAGCATTAGCCCTTAGAGTAGTCACATCCTCAAGACCACCGGATAAGGAATAATAAATAGAACTTATGGAGTTATACTCTATGGCACGACTTAAAGAATAATGAAAGAAGTGTAACTTCCTAACGTCCTATAGCCTCTCGCTCATAGATGTGTCGCGACTCATACCGATGAACAAGACTCTACTAGACGTGGCTTGTGAGATATCAACCCTAAAAACCATTCCCAAAACCTTGTGCTCTGATACCATGTTTGTAACAACCCGAGAGCACCCCCTAGTTGTAGCACGACGTACTCGACCCCGAAGGGGTCTTATACAAGCCTCATAGCATTCATTCATCGCATAGGTAATAGAAATAGTACGAAATTTAAAATTTTTTATCCAAAAACCATACAATCTAAAGACATTCAAAAATATTTAAATGCAAGCTGAAGTCCATATCTCACATGGCCATCATAGACACAATCTTGAACAAAATAGGGACACGACCCTTTACAATGGAAATCAAAAGTAGTCAATTACATAAAAAGAAAGAAACTTCTAAAAAGACATTTGTCCTCGAACAATGAGGACATACCACTTGATCTTGGAAGAAAAGCAATTCAAGCACTTCAATCTAGATAGAAGCAATCACTTCCCGGAACCTACACTTGTAGTAATAACATAGAAGAATGGGTTAGCACATAAAAATGTACTATATATGATAACCATGCAAAACATGCTTTAAAATGGACATTTTGGTTGGAAACCATGCATTATGCCACTTTTAGAAATATAATGAACAATAACATAAGAGACATCAAATACAAATATAATCATCATACAAGTCATAACATCACATTTGAGCAATATCAACATATAACTCTTTACCTTTACATTTAGCCTTCACCTCAAGTAACCCTCATGCTATACCTTGTGCAGTGTATGGATAGCGTCCCATAACACCATCCACACCAAGGTACCACATTAAGGTCACCAAAAGTGAACTTACCACTCAACCTTTCCATTTTCAATAATACTCATACACAAAAGACCTAAACCTTAACAAGTTAATTCATCACATAAGGACCATCACCTAAGACAGCCTCTAAGTCATACTTGTGCAATGTGCAAGTAGCATCCCATACTACTACTCACACTAAGTACTCCTTTGAAGTCACCATATGCAAGGCACATTCAAATACAATAAGTTATAAGTAGGAAGTAACTCATAATACAATCCAAGTATAGCATGCCTCATTACATTAGACATTCAAATCAACATTCTTTATTAGCTTCATTTAGAGGACTTTCATTCATTAGTCATTAACACTTAGAGAACTCACTATATCTCTCTTGAAGCTTACTCGTGCCATGTATGGATAGCATCCCATACTACTACCTACACTTTGTAGAACCTCTCAAGAAACTATAGTGCACATCTCACATGATGGATTATGCATCAACCGAAATAGACCATGAGATCAAAATCATGGAATCCGGTATCATGTAACCTTACACCGAAAAAAGGTGTTCTACTTACCTAGGGTAGAACTAGTAAGCATCCTATGTAGGCACATAGTTATGGGATAAGAAAGGTGTTCATTGGACTCTAGCCTAACATTGGGAGAGCCACCATCTTAGCCATATCCACTCAGTGCTTAGCCTCCATTCCCATAGAGTAGTTTATTCACATTACATTAGTGTACTTGAATGGGCCACCTACATTAGGCCTACCGACCTAAAGTACTTTTCCCAATAAAGGGCCACCACAAATCGGCCTACCGTTTCAAGGTTCAGTAAGGATAGCTCATTCACTTCCCTAGAGAGAGCCACCCACCTTAGGTCTACTATCTCTAAGTCCATTATTTCACACAAGAAGGAGGCCACCACCATTAGGTCTACCACTTCATGGTTTTACATTCACATTGGGTTCTAGACTCATCATGAAGGGCCACCAAGCTTAGATCTACCGGTTCAAGACATAGTCTAAAATACCTCAATGGTCATTTATAGAAGGCTACCAACATTAGGTCTACCAACACAAGATATTCATTCATTCATTTATGAAAGGCTACAAACATTACGTCTACCAATCCAAGACATTAAGACATTAAGTCAAGATACACTCATTATATAAGAAAATGATGCCTAAGCCTACCAATTCAATCATAGTTTTTATTTGTCAAGAAGAGGACACCTAAGCCTACCAATTCAAGATACTATATTCATGATCACATTTATCAATACAAGAAAAAGATGCACAAGTCTACCAATTCTAAATACTTCATTCATGATCACATTCATGAATAGAAGAAAAGGATGCACAAGCTTACCATTTCAAGATATACCACATTACCATATAGAACCTTTCACATTCCATCATCAACTTTTATAAGTGTTAAGTGAGAATATGCTTTCAATCACAACACATTTACATTCTAAACAAAATCACCATTCTATCATTGAAATCACATGTATATCCTTCACATTATACATAGGAAGTAAACACCTCCACCTTTCAAGTGGACCAACATCTCTAGCACAATTCTAATTCCATAAGTAATTAGGTCAAACTTGCCCTTTCAAGGCTATGATCACATATCCTCAATTCACCAAAAAATCACAATAATTAGGTATAGATGATCATACAGTTCAATAACCCAAAGCAATTTAGACAAGTTCCACTCATAAGCTTTCATAATCATCAAACCCACTTCATAAAGCACAATTAAGGAATTGAGAGAAATCATGGGTTCATAGAGTATTTTCATCATAAATCATCAATTAAATATCAACATAATCATAATTTGTCATTAGAAACCATTTGAAAACGTTTGATGAAAAAACCCATGAGATTGAGTAAAACCTAGGGTTTTGAGAAACTTGAAAACTTTGAATTTTTTTTTGAAATTTACTCTAGGGTTAAAGCTTACCATAGATGAAGGATCACCATACCTTAATAGATACATTCCGAGAAAATCCACTCAATTAGCCTTCCACTTCAATCCCTCAGTCTTCTTCTTCTCTTGGTCTTCAATGGAGTTCTAGAGAGAAGACATTTGCAGAGGGAGGGCTTTGATTTGGGAAATTTGAATAATGAAATATAAAATAGAATTTTATTGTTTTAATACTCTTAAAGTATCTTAAATTACTTAAAATAACCATCCATACACTTAAAATAATTAAATAACTAATTACCAATTAGACCTTACCTTTGGCCGATTCTAGACAGCACATACAGGTGCCATCTACGAACTCCCATACATGGACCGTGGATGGGTTGATTGGACGTACTGTCCATCTGTCATTCGTGGTTGTGACCTGTTTTGGGAGCCCTTGACCTATGTAGGCCATCCTCGGGGCGTGCATGGACCTACAGGGCGTGGACCCATTCCGTAGGTCACCCCATTTTGGGTAGCCTCATGGTTTCCTTGGGGTCTTGGGGTTTAGACTTCGGGTCCTCCTTAAGGACCCTTAGGGTGGTCCTTAGGGGGTCGCACCTTGACGTCTAACCCCTAACCACCTTAATGATGGATCGGGACAACATAAAGCACCACCAAAACTCACACCAAACTCTAACACACACACGTTAGGCTCTAGTTTAACTTATTTATTTTTAGGGTCGTTACACGGTGACTGGTGAACTGCTAAAACCTATGGAAATGGAAGGTTTCCCTCGCTGTAGAGTATCTACCCTCAAGCCCCTCTGTAGATAATAACTTCTCCTCTAAAATAGTCTGCAACCCTTCAATGAGGGTTGGATCCTCCTTTATTTTAGGAGAGTTGGATCCTCCTTTATTTATAAAAATTCCCCGTGATCTTTTACGGGGCGGCATGTCTAGGTTGGTTCTAGCCATATATGCAAAAACATAAAAAAGAATTGGGAATAGTTCAACCAAATGCACAGAAAAATAGGTGCAGAAAGACTCGCCGAATATCTTTAGCGAGCCAAATCGGACTCACCGAAAGGATTGGATCAAAATTTCCTAGAAAAATTTAACTGTTGGCGATGGAAAGGGACTTTCGGCGAACTAGGACTAGCCTCCAAAAGTTACACTGCATTTTAGGGGTTAGGGGCGCAGAAAGGGCGATCAAGAAGGACTTTCGGTGAGTCGCTGAGTGCACTCGACGAATTGAGGCTTCTAATCGAAATTTACAGAATGTAACTCCAAATTTTAGCATAAAATTAAAGGCGATAAGGGGGATATGGCGAACTGCCAAGTGGTTCGACGAGCTCGATTCAGCTGGCCAAATTGCCCAACATGCCTACTTTCAACCCCAACTTACATCTTCTACCCTGCAGCCCCCTAAAACAAAATCAAAACATGCACCCATTCAATTAGACCTAGACCCATTACACCTATGTCCCCGGGATAATCAGACTTCTCCCAATTTTGCAGAATTTGACCATTTGACGACTTTTCCTCTTAAGAATGACGTCAACCACTCCATTATTGGCCATATTACGTCATTTGGAACAAATGCAGGTTACTTAGACTTCACCCGACAAGATCCAACAATAATTCAAGCACAACCCCACAATTTTAATCAATTTTAAGGCACAAAAATTATGGGAATTTACCAATAAAGGCATTCTAGGCATGATATTCAAATTAAAACTGGCATTCAAGCATACAATTACGATCAGAGAGGCTCAACACAAATCACTAAGATAAAGATCATTGCATATGAGTAAAAATCACTCAATATAAATTTGAAGTTTGGAAAACCAACCTTAGAAGCTGAATACGAGAAGTTGTAAAGCTAGGTGGCAAAGAATCCAACAACGAACAAACAAATGAGGACTAAAAAGCTCTAATAAAGCGAAATTATGGGAAAATATAATGCGGGTGTGAATTTGGAAAGTTCGGAAGTGAGGGAATGTGAAAGATTTTGAACTTTTTAACTTTTTGACTTTAAAACCGTCAAGTTCTCGCCCATTCTGTGACATAAGTTTTGCTCGCCGACCAACTCGGCGACACGCCGAGTGGGCACTTACCTAGCCGAGTTTTATAGGACCTCTAGTTCATGTGGGTGTCAATATGGCGGACAAAATAGTGATCGCCGACCTGGTCGTTGATTTGCCAATCTACTCCTAGGCTCTTTGGGTTTTACAAACTCTAATTTCAAAATGTCTTGAGTCCAATTCAGGTTCGCCGACCTCTTCGGCGAGTCGCCGACTTGACCTTTAGCTCGCCAAACAACAATTTTCAAACACATTCAACACGTCAACCTGAAAAATAGACACACGATTATTTCTAAAACTAAAATAAAGTGATAAAACCTTGGGTTGCATCCTAAGAAGGGCGTTAGTTAATGTCGTGGAATGACGTAACTCCCCACTTAAGTCTCATTCATTTGGTGTGCCTAAGTGTCAGAAGGCAACCCCTTTTCTGGCTTTGGGTAGAGACAAGAAAACACTTGGTCCATTTGGGACACTAGTAGCTGAATGAGCATGGATGAGAGGTTGTCATCTGATTAATCATTAAGACGTTCTCTTTTATCTCCTTCAACAATTTGTCATGCTCTTCGACTTGGTGTAGAATGAGTGAGAGGACTAATGCTTATTGTGACCAACGACACTAACCTACAGTATGAGTGTCTACGATCGTCGATAGTATAGTAACCCAACTAAAGGTTGGGGTCGTGTCCCAAGGGAGTGGTTTTGAGAATTGATAGAAAAATAAAATTTAGCTCTAACTAGTCATAGCTAAAGATATTAACGAGTAAAAACATAGTAAATAAAAAGGGGTGACACAAAAGTGTGAAATAACAATTTGGGGGTTTTGTCACAATTAGTAAAAATAGAAAAAATTAACAAGAAAATCAAGTATGGGGAAATGTTCTTGGGGTGTAACCACAATACAAGTTGAGATAAATAGTTGGGTACATGCTTTTGATAAGAAATTGGTAAGATAATAGTAACTAGGCTAAGCTATAAATGGAAATAAGTTCCCTCTCGGGAAACTTACCCCATTTCAAATGCGTTCCTCTCGGACACCCATTTGCCACATGAAGACCAGCCTATGCCATATCCCACTCTCTCTCTCGAGCTGAGTGTTAGGAAATGCGACTAGGGCTCACCCTCTCGGGATGAACCTCATGTCGACCCACTCCTTAGGCCATCAGTCTAGTGGTCTTGGTTTCCCAACCTCCCTTTCGGGCAAGCCGAAAACACATGAGTAGCATTGTATTTGCAACTACAAACCCTTTAGACTAAACCACAACAACTAGGTGAAATCACCATTAAACTACATCTAACCGCAAGACCCAACAATAATATCCACACATATTTGGTAAATCACACCCCAAGAATGGGGGGGAGGGGTTTAGCCACACATCAAGAAATAACAAAATACACCTGAAATGATAGTAAAATCAAAATGGGTATAAGAAATTAAACCTTAATTTAAGCAAAGGAAGAGGAATAGAGAAGACCCACTTCCAAATTGGGGAAAGATGAACTCCTTTCTTCAAGTTCCCAAAAACCCTCTCCAAACTTGAGAGAAAATATCTAAAAAGTACTATTCTATTCTGGAAATTAAAATAAAAGTTCAACTCTTAAAAATAATAATAAGTTCAGTATTTATAGACTTCAGAAATTAGAGCTGGCGGATATTTCGGCGAAGTTCGGTAGTCATGCTTGCCTTCAACACCTTCACGTTCTGGACCATTAGGTGGTATTGTACTGCTTCACGGAACTATTAAGCCAAGCGCCGACTGCTTCTTTCATCGTCTTTTTTATCCTTCTCCTTCAGGGCTTCGCATACCGAAACAATGGGCGGAGTAAACCCCTTAGGCAAATCGCCAAGTGTGCTTGGCGATGCTCGGGTTTCAGCTTCGTCGTTCTTATCATACTTTTTGTTCCTTTTTGCGCCTAAGTGTCCATGTTTTCACTAACACTTCAAATACCTGAAACTTAAGAGCTTTCATCAAATATTTAGACAAAATAAGCATTCGAGGACACTATTCTTATAAAAATAAAGACCTAAATGAGTCCAATTCGTGGACTCATCAACGCTCCCAACTAAAACTTTTGCTTGTCCTCAAGCAAACTCAAGTTCAGCCGTTCAAAAAGGGTGTCTCAAACAGTGCTACACAAAACTCAATCATGAACATACACAACAAGATTCAAATTACTGATGCACAGATCAACTGTGTACTCAAAGATTCATGTTGTGACACACCATTACCAGAGATTCTCGTGCTCGCAATACTTTCTACTTGTGCAAGTTCAAGCTCGACAAAAAGTATCTAAATGCCCTCATATGAAGAATAATTCCATATTCACACACAGAGGTTAATCAATTCAAGATTAGGAATCAGATGCAACGCTCACACTAAAAAAGAGGAACACAATGCATATTTTTACCCATAGGTTTGCCCTTATTTTCCAATCGACTTTCGATTTGTCTTACTCAACATCAAAAAGGTATTTCTAAGGCTTGTAATGGGGATGAGTGCAAAGGTATGGCTATTTAGGCTTAGTGGTTCCTTCCTCGTGGGATGTGGTATTCTCAGGGCATTCCCTTCTTTTCCTTTATCGATTCTTTTTCTAGTGCTTCTAAGTCACTTGTTTATTCACCTTTTTGGATAGCTTGGAAACCCAATTTCCTTCGTACCTTATTCCACAATTTTTTAATTTTTTATATTTGAATTGAAGGGGTTTCCACTATTCTGCAACACCATGGGTTAAGGGGACTTTTCCTGCACTTCTTGACTTCTCGTTTTCCTTTTCACCACACCCCCAACTTAGGCTTTTGGCCTAAGTTTGTTATTCACTAAACCATAAATTAAGTGGATTATAGGTAGTGGGTCAAGTGAGGTCTAGGGTTCATCACGGTTCTTCCAAAGAAAGGTAAGGCTCAAAGGGTGTTCAAAAAGAGTTTCACACACTCACGGGTAGGCTACAAAAGAGGTATATGTCAAATTTGGCTCACACTCTTTAAAGTTGCCTAAGATCATATAAAGAGGAAACCTTTCTAAATCAATCAGACTAACAAGGAAAATTCTAGGTTTATTCATGCATGGTTAAAAGCAAGCTAATCACACAAGGCATCGACACTTAAGTCAAACAAGACTACACACTTTCACTAGTGTGCAATGGTCATTACAAGAGAATCAATTCGATAAATGGCTAATCACAACGAGATGCAAAGAGTTCACATATTGTCTATGCAACTTCATTTGGCCTCATCATAGCCATACATTCATGTTTGTTCAATTGAGAGCCCTATTCAAGTCATCGATATTGATAGAAACTAAGACTTAAATTTTTGCAAAAGAACAGCCACATTCAACTCACGAGGGGTGGCAAAAATGTGCAATTATTTCAAATATTTTTGAAAGGGTCAAAATTATTTTGCAATTAAAAGTAAACGAAGCCACGAGCTCAAACATCCACAGAAAAGCAGTAATTAACAAAATTATAAACAAACAACCTAAATGTATTCAAAACACGAATCATAAACAACACACAAAAGTGTGGGCCTCACCCCACCACAAATAAAAAGCAATTTGTCCGCAAATGCAGGTAATATGGAATCCAAACTGGAAAATATAATAAGATAGAGAGGGAGGTAAAGAGGGGATCTTGGCTAATAGGTTGCTCCGTCTATCTGGACATTGATACTTTGGCTTGAAAAAACCGTCCACTTGGCGACGTTAGTCAAACTGGGTAACTCATTCGGTGGAATGCTGAATGTAGGTTTATCCGCCGAAGGTTACAGAACCGCTGCTATACGAGGGGCCCAACGGAGAATTCTATCGTGGTCGCCGAAATGATTGGCGATTCGCCAATGATTTCCAACTGTCGTCGAGTTTTACAGACTCTGGATTTTGAAGATATCTTGAGTCAAACGATGGAATAGAATTGATCGTCGGATTCTTCAGCGATTCGCCAACTGGAATTATTGCTCACCCTTTTGAACCTTTTGATCGCCTTCCACACTTTAGTCTGTAAAACTAGCACACTATTATTTAATCAATACGCAAAATAGAAGATAACAAAGGGTTTTGGGTTGCCTCCCAAACAGCGCCTTAGTTAACGTCGTGGCACGACGCAAGTCAAAGACTACTCTTCGTCCTCGGAATCACCCATGGTGTAGTTAGGTGAGTCCTCGGTGAATGGTGGGTATTGACCTGTCATCAAATGATTTATCTGAGCATCTTGCAGTTGAATTGTCATGGAGTTTGCGGTGGTCGTTTCATTTAGCATTTCAATGTTGTCTTTCATGTCATTCAACTTCTTGTCCTATTCTTCGAGTTTTTGTTGAATGATTGAAAGGGAATCATCTTTTTGCACACTCCCATTCTTATTTCCATGTTTGCACTCTCGAAGGGAGAAGTCCTTCTCCCTCTCCCGGGCTTGTTCTTCCAATCCAATCACCCATTTAGATAAGAGATCTACTTGCGCCACCAATTTGTCCCATTCGTATTTCTTTTCATTTTCTTTGCCGGCTTCGACCATATTGTCAAGTAGTGTTGCGACAACTTTGTAGGGTTGGTTTAGCATTCTGCCTTCAAAAATGTGCTTAGTTATGCTTCTATTTTCGGGTTGAAGACCCCGATAAAAGCAATCCAACAGTGTCTTATCAGTCATTCCATGGGATGAGCATGTTTGTAATATTTCTTTGAACTGCAGCCACATTTATGGAATTGTTTCCTCTCCTGAGGTTCAATAGTTTCAGGAGAGGATAATCTGTGTGACACCCATAGTGATTAACCATTCTTGTTTCCCTGCTCTGATCTCCAGACAAGCAAAATAAAACTACAACTAAAATTAGTAAGGCTAAAATAAGAAAAATCAAGAATTCTACTTAACTAGGAATTCCCAAATAACACCACTCCCCGGCAGCGGCGCTATTTTGATGCTTATCGTGACCTTCGACACTAACCTACGATAAGAGTGTCTACGATCGTCGATAGTATAGTAACCCAACTAAAGGTTGGGATCGTGTCCCAAGGGAGTGGTTTTGAGAATTGATAGAAAAATAAAATTTAGCTCTAACTAGTCGTAGCTAAAGATATTAACGAGTAAAAACATAGTAAATAAAAAGGGGTGATACAAAAGTGTGAAATAACAATTTGGGGGTTTTGTCACAATTAGTAAAAATAGCAAAAATTAACAAGAAAATCAAGTATGGGGAAATGTTCTTGAGGTGTGACCGCAATACAAGTTGATATAAATAGTTGGGTACATGCTTTTGATAAGAAATTTGTAAGATAATAGTGACTAGGCTAAGATTTAAATGGAAATAAGTTCCCTCTCGGGAAACTTACCCCATTTCAAATCCGTTCCTCTCGGACACCTATTTGCCGCATGAAGACCAGCCTACGCCTTACCCTACTCACTCTCTCAAGCTGAGTGTTAGGATATGGGACTAGGGCTCACCCTCTCGGGATGAACCTCATGTCGACCCGCTCCTTAGGCCATCAGTCTAGTGGTCTTGGTTTCGCGACCTCCCTCTCGTGCAAGCCGAAAACATATGAGCGGTTTGTATTTGCAACTACAAACCCTATAGATTAAACCACAACCACTAGGTGAAATCACCATTAAACTACATCTAACCTATCAACTAGCAAGACCCAACAATAATATCAACACATATTTGCTAAATCACACCCCAAGAATGGGGGTTTTTCGCCACACATCAAGAAATAACAAAATACACCTAAAATGATAGTAAAATCAAATAGGTATAAGAAATTAAACATTAATTTAAGCAAAGGAAGAAGAATAGAGAAGACCCACTTCCAACTTGGGGAAGATGAACTACTTTTTTCAAGTTCCCAAAAACTCTCTCCAAAGTTGAGAGAAAATATCTAAAAAGTACTATTCTATTCTGGAAATTAAAATAAAAGTTTGACTCTTAAAAATAATAATAAGTTCAGTATTTATAGACTTCAGAAAATAGCACTGGCGGATCTTTCGGCGAAGTTAGTTGATGTCACCGAATGACTTTGGTGACTCGCCCTTCGTCTGTCTCAACGCCGTTTCGTGCTTGCCTTCAGCACCTTCATGTTCTGAAACATTGGGCGGTATAGTACTTCTTCGTGGAACTATTCAGCGAAGCGCCAACTGCTCTTTTCATCGCCTTTTTTATCCTTCTCCTTCAGGGCTTCGCGTACTGGAATAAAGGGCGGAGTAAATCTCTTCGGCGAATTGCCAAGTGTGCTTGGCGATGCTAGGGTTTCAGCTTCGTCGTTCTTTTCAGCCATCTTATTCCTTTTTGCGCCTAAGTGTCCATGCTTTCACTAAAACTTCAAATACCTGGAACTTAATAGTTTTCATCATATATTTTGACAAAATAAGCATTTGAGGACACTATTCTTATCAAAATAAAGCCCTAAATGAGTCAAATTTGTGGACTCATCAAGGACCTCTTCAATTTGCCCACCCTCTTGCTTCTTTGTCCTTCGACTCGTGAGGGGGGATGTACTTGTCCTTCTTTTTGGACATTAGCTCCAATTCCATGACTTTCTTGTCCAAGATATCTAGATGAGTCAACAATGTGGCCAATTCTTGGTTTTTTTGGTCTCCTTGTTGGTCTTAATCATTCCATCATGGAGTTGGGCTACTGTTTCATAGGGTTGTCGAATGAAACAACTCGAGGAGAGTTGGTCAGCCACTATTCTATTTTCTGAACCAAGACCCCTGTACAAGCATTCTAGAAGCACCATATCTGGAATTTCTTGAGTTGAGAATTGCTGCAACAGTACCTTAAATCTTGGCCACAACTCATGGATGGTCTCACCCTACAATTTCTTGAAAGTTAGTATGTCATCCGTAAGAATCATCAATCTCAATAGAGGGTGGTCCATTTGTTCACCTTTGCTATAAGATATCTTCAATTCTTATCTCAACAAGCAACACACAAACCACAACTAAAAATAAGTAGATTCAACTATAACTACCAAGAATAAAATTCAACTTAACTAATGAATATTAACCAACACCACTCCCCGGCAGCGGCGCCATTTTGATTGAATAACGTCATCAAATACACTTCATTCGATTCTAAGCGTCAACGATCGTTAGTCAGTATATAACCCAACTAAATGAGTTGGGGTCGAATCTCATAGGGAGTGGTACATCTTTAAGATTCAATAGGAAAGTACGAACATGCTCAAGTCAATCATAGGAATAAACATTATCGAATAAAAAAATAATTCAAATCAGGGTGTGACACGAATGTCAAATAACAGGGGGTTTTGGTATGAAATTATCAACTACAATAGCAGAAAATACAAAGAATAACAATAAGGAGATGGGTTCTTGGGATGTGATTCCATTATAAGCTAATGTAGACAAATGGTTAATTGAAATTATTAGAAAATAGCTATAAATTAGTGAATAGGATAGACTATAGAGGAGGTAAACTTTTTGTAAAACAATTTACACCAAATCAAGTCAATCTCTCTCATCGACAAGCATACAAAATAAGAACAACCTATACCTTAGTCCATTCACTTTCTCAAGCTGGATGTGTGCAAAAGGGTTTAGGATTCACTCTCTCGAGCTGAACCCATGACAACCCAATACCCACACACCATCAATCAATAATCATGGTTTAAAAATTTCTCTCTCGAGCAAGCCAAAAACACAAAGGTAGAACTGCATTTGCAACTATAACCCTTTAATTTTAACCAAAATTAATGATTTAAATCACTTCTAAATATCATTTAAACTAACAATCAACAATACCTAAATCAGCCCATAATCACATAATTACACCCCAAGAATTGGGGTTTTAGCTAGACATCATAAAAAAATAAAAATTGTTACCAAATTATGTTTCCATCAACTGGGTAAGATTAATTTCATCTTTACAAAGGTCCAAATTGAAGTATCTCAAAGACTCACTTCTAATTTCTCAAAAATGGAAACCTTCAATTCTTCAAAGCTAAGGAAAACTTAGTCTCTATACTCAGTGTTCAATGTCAAAGATAAAAATTATGATTGATATGAAGATCCACTGCTAAACTATATGTTCAAAAATGTATTTATAGTCACCAAAAATATGTTGCGAAGGACCATTAGGGGTAGTAAGTCGGACTCACCGATCAGCTCGGCGATCCTCCCTCTGGTCAGTTCCATCGCCTTTTTGCTTTGGCCTTCAGCATCATCAAGTTCTGTCACTTTCGGTGATCATACACTCCATCGTGGAACCACTCAGCGACATGCCGACTGATCCTTTCTCTCGCCGACTTGATTTTCTCCTTCAGGGCTTGGCACAGTACAAGAAAAAAAAACCTCTAAGAAAGGGAAATCTAGTCCCTAAAAGTCCAATTCTGGTCGCAAATGCGCATTTGCGACCTGAAAAAGCTCATGACCCGTCCTAATTGGCTCAGTTACAATTGGTCAACTACGACGAGTTTCAAAATCTGGTCGTTAAATGGGTTTGGGGACGGGAAAATATCTAGTCCCTAAAACTGTTTTAGCAACTATTTTTCTTGTCCTAAGAAAGAGATTAGTATTGTGTTTTCTTAATACCTCTAGCCCATCAGTGACCAGATTGCACTGGTCCGAAAATAATTAAAGACGACAAAAATGCTCCTTAAATGTCATTAAGAACAAGAAAATAGCTGGTCCCTAAAATGTACATAAACCTAACAAAATTATTGTTTGATCACATACTCAGCTCAACCAAAAGATTTCTATCCAATATCTTAAGATACTACAATATATACAGCATAGATAATAGTTAAAGATAAAAGACTTGATTAAAAATATAAATTAACATCTCATTAGTTACATGTCCATGACATATAACTTATAAAGTTATTTAGGATTTCTTCTATTTTAGTCACACAAACTTCAATGTTTCTTCTGCAGCAAAGGATTTCAAGCAATACAATACCATAGCTGAAGACATCAACCTCGATAGAGATAGGCCATTTGTTTGACATTCTGATGCTAAATACCCTCTAGTCCCTCTTACACTACTGAATGTTGTTGTTTGATCAACCATTAGCAGGTTTGTAGCCCAAAATCTGAGATTTTTAGCTGTCAACAGCTCGCCGAGTAAGATGTTTTGTGGCTTTATATCACAGTATATAATTGGAGATTCACATTCTTCATGGAGGTAAAGGATTCCCCTTGCCACATCTAATGCAGTATCTACTCTTAGGTTTCAATCCGGTCGTGTAGCTCCTCGAAATAACATATGTTCTTGACAACCATTGTTCATATATTCATCAACAAGAGCCAAATGATAATCGCCTTGTTAGGTTGTATGATGTTTTTGAAATGTTCATCTTGAATGATAAATTGAGTCTTCAAAATCTGTAATGAGATAAAACATTATATTTAGAAACTATAAGAATGACTAGAAAATTGGTTTAATGGTTCTTATGTCAGCTCAAGTCTGACAGTGTTTTACCACTCACCTGAAAAAACGTCCAAATTCATCAAGTGTAACTACGCACATACACTTAAAAAATTAAACATCAATGTAAAAGTGGCTGCAAAAATACAAACAATAATGAATTAGCTTATTTACATGTACTAGATTAGAGGAAAAGACTTAGACAATACATAGGTTTAGTACAATACAATAAAATAAGGAGAAAATAGACAACAAATTAATGAGTTGTCTATGTATTAGGACAAGACGTCTAGTCTTATGAAACTAACTATGGTAAATACAATAGGTGTTTCGGGTTGTGAGTTCACATGACGCCATACTTCTTGTGGCAAAGAAAGTCTCTTCAGTTATCAATCTAAAAGAACACTTACACAATAGTTCCAATGCGAAATCTATCGTCACAGGAGTATGGATAATGAACTGAAACATAAATTAAAACTTCTATAAAATAGACTTCTACCAAAAGAATTCAACTCAAAATAGATTTTATTTAAAATTCAAGTGGTTAAATTTAATATAAATATGTTCACAATATTAATTCATAATTTTGAACAAAATTAAGTACTAAATAACTTTGTTTCCTTTAATTATTGATGTAAAATCATCTTCCATTCAACAACAAATTCTTTCAATTCAACTAAAGAGATTCTCATATTCCCACAATTTAAGTAGACGAGATAAGATATTCTCCTTTGTAGTTGTGAAAGTCGTTTTATTGCTGGAATCCTATTTCTATAAAGATATAAAGAAAACAGATTGAATATAAAGAACAAAGATAGACTAATACCTAGAGATGACCTGCCATATTCCCCTGTGAAGACTGAAAAACACAAGGTCTCTTTTGAATTGCTGGATTTTCACTCTCATTTCAATCTGTTAAGATTCTCGTGTGGTCTGCTTTACATGATAGTTGTGCTTTGTCATCTCTTCCGCCTACTTTACGATGCTCATCTTGATCGTTAGACATGTTATCGTTCTCACAACCCATTAATAAATATTGTCATTTACATTCAGCTGCTAAAGCAGATAGGTCACCAAATCGTAACAAAAAATAAAAATATATCGAAGTTAGGACATGGAGATAGTAAATCTAACAAGGCTATTTTGTTCTACAAGCATAAAGGTACAAACACATTAGGAAAAACCATTAACTACTGAATCAAGTGAACACAAACAATAAAATTTATCAATAACTTTTAAATCAATAGTCCTCAAATATGCAGTTTATCTTCAATCTCCAAGTAAGTCAGAGAAATAAGGCAATGTAGATTTGCTAGACCACCAAATATTTTCTACTATCTATGAGTTCATCAACAAATTACTCAAGAGTTACTTGAAAAAAATAACAGTATCAACTAACAAACTACAATGTGAACATAAAAAATATCAGAAAGTCAACACGATAAAAGGAAGCAGCAGTCCATCTATTACCAAAAAGAATAGAGGAATTCTTATTAAGTGAAAAAGTGAAAGCATGCAATTTCTTTATCTTCTTCCTACCCTTCCTTTTCATTGGTCATTAATGCTATTACTTTATCAAAGAAAGAGGTGTATATTGAAAAGAATATAATTGACCATTAGCACTAGTCCCATCATCAATAAACTTTAATCAACAAAATTAAATTTTAACCATATTTGCAGTAGCATAGATATTGTCAAACATCCAACAATTAACTAAAACAAATCACTGCAAACAAATATTTGTTCTAGCTTTGAAAATCCATTACTTGAAACATTTATATACAGGTAGATATATATGTGGCTAAAGAAATTACTTACTCTGCAATTTGTAGCTTAATGACCTATAATCAACTGAAAGCAAAAAGAAGAAAAATATTGAATGATGGTGAATTAGATTAACAAAAATAACAAGATGACAGAAAGACAAGACAAAAGCACAAAAATCCACCAAAAAATCGGATATCAAAATCTTTGTTTACCTATTTCAGAACACAAAATAAAGATGTTGCACTTCCTTTTAAAGAAGGAACAGTCTGCTGGAAGTTCAACATGTCTTGTTAAGAGACAAAAATTAAATTCTGAAGGTTCTACAATGAATGTTTCATGAAGAACTTAAAAGATGTCAAATATTGATATAAGAAATCACTTCATTAGGAAACTTATACACCAAACACCTATGAATGTGCACTAACAATAACTTTATGAATACAAATATGAATATAATAGGATACCGTCAAAAATATGATTAAAAATATACATTCACATCATCTTATATTCGTCAAATAATACAAAAAGTGATTGAAAAACATTTATAAAGTCAATTCACATCAATGTTCTTCCCTGTCAAAAGTTTTCTTTTTAAAAAAAATTCTGATTAGATTACCAAATTCAATAAGTTGGTCATATAGTTTTAAAAACAAATAAAAATCTGGAGTAAAGGAAAATCAAAAAAATCTAGAGTAAATGAGCTCACTTAGGGCACCTAATGAGCAAACAAGTTCAATCAATTCACAAGAAATTTAGAACACTTGTTTAATGCAATCTCAATACTAGAAATCCACAATAAATTGTTGAATATGTCCCCTTGTCTTTTGACAAGCCCTACTTATAGCCTCATACATAACAGACAGACATTCAATCGCACCAGAAAGAAAGAAAATGAATGAAGAAGCTCTATTTTTTATCAAAGAAAGAAAAAAAGATGAAACACAGCTATTACGTTTACCAGATTAAGAGGTAGATACATAGAGTTACAAAATTTGATTATCCTTGAGCAATATCCCAGCACACGTCTCCTACATCTCTATCTCTAGAGATTACAATTTGAGTAATCTCCAAACAGGGTTTAGGTCTTTAGGAATTTGTTTAGAGAGAATTTTTTTTAGCAAAGCCAGCTGATATTTTTGACTAAGCGCGCCTTTAATTGCTGAATTTTTTGACTAAGCTCGCCTTTAGTTACTGAAATATTATAGGGATCGGTTATTTATTTTTTAAATTTATTTATAGAATGAAAATGCGATATATGGACCATAAAATAATCTCATCCCTAAATATATACTACTAAGGACCATATTTTAAACTCGTCACTATATTTTGGTTCTTTTTAAGTCTTTTTCTTGTAGTGGTACACTGGAACTTTAGGCAAGGTAATGGCCATTCGGTGACTCGTCAAAGGGACTTGGAGATCACTAGGCCTTCATTTCTTCCTTCTTTCTGCTCACTTTGTTCATTTTTGTAAATTAGTGTCCATGATTTGTTCCTCAATCCAAATACCTAGAAATCAAGGATTTTACATCAGTTATTGGCACAAAATGAGCATTTGAGGACACTAAATCTATCCAAATAAAGCTCTAAATTACTCTAAATCATGGACTCATCAATTAACAACGTATGAATAATAATTAGGTAATTCTTGAATAGTGTTTATGCATGTATTGGTAATTTTTTCGCCTAGAAGTCTTTTTAACGAGTGCATGCGTTTGAACTCACCATGTTGCTACTTGTCGGACCAAGGAGGTAGCTAATGAGAAAAGAATTATCAACAGAGATTTAGTGTGATACTATCTAATACTCTAATGTTAATTGGTGCGAGGGTGTAAACTAAACCATATATTGACGTGATGTCTAATCTGAGGTAAAGGTAAGGGTTAGTAAAGTATACACACATAACCAAACCAAGGTGCGGGGTGAAATTCCCTATTTGGAGGAAAAATCACATAGGGATACCTATCTTACCAACTTTGCCTGTAAAACACTAGAAAAAGATAACTTTTATTAGGATTACCACGTTAAGAGCTTATGGAGAACACATTCACCCTAGTTTCTCTCTCATATTGATAACTCGAAGTTTAAATCTTACTCACTTGTTACTTAAAAAACAATTACTTATTTATTTCACTAATCCTCCCTCCCTCAGTTATTTAGCTACTTCGGAAATAGATTGACTAAATGAAAATAATTATGAGTTAAGTTTAAGTCTGAACCGTATTACTCGTGGGATCAAGCCCAACCTACAAGTTGGGTTCTTTATTTGATGACGACCGCTTATTCTTCTTTAATAGAGGTGTAATTTGAGCGTATCAAATTTTTTCACCGCTGCCGGGGAATAAGGGTTTTGGACTAAGTTTAATTACATTATTGAACTTTAGTCAATTATTTCCTAATTTTACGTTTTCTTTTGTTTTTATTTTCTACAGGTTGCTACTCTAGTGTATGCCAAGTACACAGAGTCGAGGCGAACCATTGACCCCATACGATCCAGAGTTGAGCAAAACATTGAGAAAGATGAATAATCAAGGGGTCCAAGTCAATCCAATTGGAGAGAATCTAGGTGATGGAGTTGAATTGTAGACTCCTGAGGTTGTTAATGTGCACGCTCTGGATCATGGGGGTAATCTACTTGGATATGCTTTGAGGGTACAAAATCTGCCAAAGCCAAGGTTGAGTGATAATTAGAGGCTCGACTTCAATAGAGTTGAATTAGAAGGACCTATTGATCTACCTCATCTACCTCGAGGGCATACATTTGTAGTGACCAGCAGTCTAATACAGATTCTTACAACAAGGTTTTTTTTTTTTGGTATGGCTTCGGAAATTCCGCCTGGGCACATGACCAAGTTGAGGAGAGTTTGCAAGAGTTGTGTGGGATGACCAGAGTTAGATATGAACGTCATAGGGTTTAGAGTCTTCCCTCTATCATTGACCAGAGATGTTGCGATATGGTTATCTGAGCTTCCATATAACTCGATTCATACATGGGACCAATTGCACAAGGTGTTCATGGCAAAGTATTTCCCTTTGTCCAAGAAGTTGAATCACAAGTACAAACTGAACAACTTTGTAGCATTGCCTAGAGAGTTTGTAAGTAGTTCATGGGATAGGTTCACTGCATTTATAAGAAGTGTTGCGAATCACCGCATAGATGATGAGTCAATGAAGGAGTACTTCTACAGAGGTCAGGATGACAATGGTAAGGTTGTGCTTGATACTATCGCTGGAGGGTCATATGGTGAGTGCGCTTTTAAGGAGATCGCTCATAAATTGGAGAAGATTTCTCAAAATAATAAAGAATGGAGCATTAGAAAGTCATACACTGGAAGGATCACTTTAGCAGTTCAAGCTGTACCTAGTCAATCTGCCGATGACATTCATGAGGAGATGGCTCAGATGAGGACAGAACTTGGGTTGGTGTTGAAGCATGTGAGTGGAGGTGCAGAAAAAGAGAATGTGGTAAACTACATGACTAGAACTCCACTACCACCTGTTGAGGAATGCTACTATGACGAAGATGCTTATTTGGTGAATGATCAGACAGGGGGTTTCCGAGCCAACGCCTAAGGTTTCAATTCGGATAATTGCTGCCAAGGTCAACAAAACCAAGGTTAGAGCTATTGTAACAACAATCAAGAGGCTTAACTATTTCCAGGATGGGAACTACAATCGTGAAAACAACTACAACCGACACAACAATGGCAACATAAATGAGAGAGTTGGGCCTTATGATCCACCTGCAAATCGGCAATCTAGCAATAATGAAGCTGGGGGTAGTATGTCGTGCATTGAGGATATGATGTAAAAGATGATGAAGAGGTTTGATGCGACTAATGAGAATGTGAAAGAGATGTGAAATGACTTGTTTGGAATCGGTCAAAAATTTGATGCCCATGCAGTAAACCCACGTCAGCCTGGCACACTTCGAAGTAAAACCATCCAAAATCTGAAAAATGATGGGCATTGTATGGCAGTCACTACTCGAGAATGTAAACAGACCATTGACCCCCTATGCCATCTGAGGTTCAAATTGTGGTCGAAAGAGATGATGATGAGATCGAGGTTACCGGAGAGTCTATGAATTCTACAGAGAAGGAAATGGAGGGTACCCAAAAAGTTATTCTCATGCCTAGACCTCCACCGCAGTTCCCACTGAGATTAGTGAAGTAGAATGGAGAAGGAAAATACCATAGGTTCATTACTATGTTGAAACAACTATCCATCAATGTTCAGTTGATGGAGGCTTTGGCACAAATGTCTGGGTATGCGAAGTTTATAAAGGATTTGGTGACAATAAAGCGGGATGCTAGCTTTGAGAATGATGAGAGGTTGCAACATTGCAGCGCTATTGCTACCAGGTCACTTGCGCAAAAGAAATAGGATCCTAGTGCTTTCTATATTCCTTGTATCATTGGGTTGTTGAATTTTGCGAAAGCGTTGTGTTATTTGGGTGATAACATTAATCTGATGTCATTGTATATCTACAAGAAGTTGGGTTTAGGGCTCCAAAATCGACTGCGATGCGACCACTCATGGCTGATAGAACTATGAAGAAGCCCATTGGTGTTTCCCAAGATGTCCTCATGAAAGTGGAGTCGTTTATTTTTCTAGCGGATTTTGTGATACTTGATTGTGAGGTTGATTTTAAGGTTCCCATAATCCTAGGGAGACCATTCCTTGCTACTGGTGTTCCTTGGTCGATATGGAGAGAGGGCAGATGAAGTTTCAATTGAATAATGAAGAGGTAACTTTTAATATCTATAGGTCTATTAAGCAGGAAAGTGATCTCAAGTCCATATCAGTGGTGAATCATATTGTGGAGCAAGGTTCTGATGTGTCTATTGAAGAGAGGTTGGGTGTTAATGCACTGACAACGGTAATGATGAATTCTGAGGGTGATGGTATTGAATACTATGATGAATTAGTTGCTGCACTTGATAGGTTCAAATTCCATTCCAAAAAAAAAATTATTGGACCTAGACATGAAGAAGCGCGACTCTCCACCCGCAAAACCGTCTGTTGAAGAGGCTCCAAAATTGGAGCTCAAGGCTCTACCATCGCATTTGAGGTACATATTCTTGGGGGGAGATTGTCACGACCCAGGGGTATAACCTAGAAGTAACACGGCATACTTGACCCCGAAGGGGTCTCACACAAGCCCTTAGCATATCATGAACATAAGATACTAGAAAAGTGCGGAAAATATAAAACTTTTTACAATCGAAGTCATTTCCATAAAAGCAAGAGGAAGTCTTTCTAAAATTTGTCTCAAACCATCTAATACAACTTTAGAATAAAATCTTGGGACAAAACCCATACAATAGTCTCAAAACATGAAATAAAGACATAAAGGAAATGGTGGGTTTTGTCCTCGAAGCTATGAGGACTCACAAAGATCTTCAACTCCTTAGCTCCTTAGAGACCTATCTCCAAAATATGACTCAAGTCTCCAAACCCTACATTTGATTAGAATGCAGGCAAAGTATGCATTAGTACAAAATGTACTAAATATGTTGGCTAGCATAACCTTAAGGGCATAAGACAAGGGTTAGTCAATATAAGACATAATCTAAAATCATATGAAATACTTCATTAAACATAAACTATAAGTATAAAAGAGACAATATCAGAATCATAATAAGCAAAGTCTCCAATATAAGCATCATAAAAGCATTATTTGACTCTTTTTCATCTATACCATAATAGGACTATTCTTAAGTAACCTAAAAACATACTTGTGCAATGCATGAATAGCATCCCATAATACCACCAAGCTAAGCATCCCTTTTTGGTCATCATAATCATAGTCTATATACATGGTCAAGTCTTAAGCTTTTCTACCATAAGGGCACCATACTCCTAAGTAACCTCCAAGCACACTTGTGCAATGTTTGAAAGGCATTCAATACTACCCTTCACACTAAGCCTAACCTTGAAGTCATCATAGTCATATCTACCTTACTTTGGTCTCATTATTAGCTTACTTCATATGGACAAGGGAACTATCACCTTTAGTCAATCATATCATGTCAAAGGAAGGCAACTATAGCACAATCCTATCTAAGCATACATCATATAAGAGAAGCACCTCATAAGTCACCTTAAGGCAAACTTGTGCCATGCATGAACAGGACCCCATAATCCAACCCATGCTAAGCTAGACACTTTAGGCTCATAAATACTAGGGTAATCACCTCTTAGTCATGCCTGTATTGGAGAGGTATCTAAAACTACAATCCAAACTAGTCCTACTCATGTTCACAGGTGCAAGGGGAATCACCTCAAGGTATACATGTTTAGTTCATCATCAAGGACAGGAATCACCTCAAGCCATATATATATCATTGAATCATACAAAAAGGGTAATCATCTCTAGTCACAAATACTAATAAATCATAAAGATAAGGGGAGTCTCCAAAAGTCATACAAGTTAATGAATCATAGGTATTCACCTCCATGTCCATTTTAAGGTGATATAGGTATTCTCCTCCATATCAATTTTAATGTGTAATGTAGGTATTACCCTCCACATCATTACATAAGGATTATAGGTAATCACCTCCATGATCAACCTAAAGGCTAATGGGTATTCACCACTTCCTTGGGAGTCACACATATATAAAAAGGGTAATCACCTCACACTCCCCATGAAAAACTAATTAGGAGTAAGAGAACTCACCACACATTCCTATCATGTAAAGATGTTTTAGGGGAATCACCACAAGCCTCATCACATTTTATAGTCCTAGGACTTACATTCTTTTTAGGTGAGAAAACCTTTCAACCTAGAATTATTATATGTCAGAGATCCTTTCATGTTATGCTATATTCATGATTAATACAATATCTAGAATTCTACATTAGACATTGGTATCCTCATAACTCAAGTGAATCTGTCATTTCACATATTCAAGCATTCATTAAGTAGATTAGGTAGGTAAAGATCTTCCACCATAAATCTATCCATCAAGTTTCTATTCTCATTGAAACTTTACTCTCAAAGCCTTAGCATCCATGATCACATTATATTAGCCTTACCCTCAAGAGTTCTTTCTTAATCTCATCAATATACTTAGATTTCAAGGTATTTTAATCACATTTTTCATTACGAGGTGATTCTGGTCACAATTGATCATAAATGTTCAATTTCATCTTTACAAGTCATGATCCTTAATATTCAATAAAGTATAGTTCAATTCCTGATTATATGTTCCTAACCTTGAACAATTACTACACATGAAATTGATTTAAGAAGATCACCTATGAACCTTCAATTTCACCTCTAATGGCATAAACCCACAAAATATCACATTCATCAAATAGACTAGGTTTAACCATAGAAATCACATAAATTCAGAATAATATCATAATTCAATGCTAATAAAATCATAACTAGGTATTATCCACTAGATTGGAATAATACCTAAACCCTACCCATAATGTAAGAAGAACCCTAGCTAGAATTAGGTTTTTGGCTTCATAATTGGGGGAAAACCTAGGGGGATCTATGGGTGGGAGAATCCATAGATGAATAAGCTAACATACCTTAAATCAAAGCCCTAATCAGCCTTGAATCAATGGAGGAAAACCTTCCCTACTCTCTTCTCTTCTTCTTCACTTCTAGAGATAAAATTTCTTGGAGGGAATTTTGGTTCTTTGAAGAATGAGTTAATTAATTTACTTTCGGAACTATTAAGTATATATAGGTGGTTAAATAAATAACTAACCGACATCCCTTAACCCCTAACTAATTACTAATTAACCCCCAAACCCCTAACCTGAAAACTAAACTTCAAAAATTGTTCTAACTTATGAAACCACCACACACAACTGTGGGTGGTTTCACAGAGCGTGCTACATCTCCGTAGGTGCTGGTCAGAGGCTCAAAATTGCAGTCCAACACAGGCCTTGACCCACGACCCCAACTCATGGGGCATGGGTCCACCTACGACCAGTAGGTGGCAAGCATAGGTGCTACCAATTGACAGCTTTTGGGGCTGTTTTTGAGGTCCTACTCAAGGACCCCTTTGGTGGTCCTTGGGGGGTCGTACCTCAACATCTAGCGCCTAAAATATCCATTCTAAGTACAGGAAACTTTTTTGTGATTCGTAATCCTCATGCCACACTCAAAAACTCTTACGAAAAGCTCTAGAACTCTCTAGTTCAACTTACTAGTTTCCGAGGCGTAACATAGATGGTACTTTACCAGTTATCATTGCGGCCGATTTGAGTGAAGTACAAGTTGAGGCATTGGTTTCTATGATGAAGAGGTTCAAGAGGGATATTGGATGGACTATTGCGGACATTATTGTGATTCCTCTTGGCATTTGTTCTCATAAAATCCAGCTCATGCCATACAACAAGCCTTGTATCGAGCAACAAAGGAGACTAAATCTGCCTATCCAAGAGGTAGTGAAAAAGGAAATCATCAAGTGGGTGGATGTTGGAGTCATATACTTCATCGCAGATAGTAGTTGGGTTTGTCCTGTTCAATGTTTACCTAAGACAATTGGGATTACTGTGGTTCCTAATGCGAAAACCGAGATTGTTCCATTGCGGCCAGTGACTGGATGGAGAGTATGTATGGACTAGCTGAAATTGAATGCTTGGATAGAAAATGATCACTTTCCTATGCCATTCATGGATTAGATGCTGGACCGCCTTGCTGGTAAGGCTTTTTATTGCTTTCTTGATGGTTATTCGGGCTACAATCAGATCTCCATTGCTATGGCAGACCAAGATAAGTCAACCTTCACTTGTCCTTATGGGACATTTGCCTTCAAACAGATGTCATTTAGGTTGTGTAATGCTCGAGCAACCTTCCAACGTTACATGATGTCAATAGTCTTAGATATGGTGGAGGACACTATTGAGGTATTTATAAATGATTTCTCTGTGGTAGGTGACTCGATTGATGGTTGTCTGATGCATCTGGCCAAGGTACTGAAACGGTTTGAAGAGTGCGATGTTGTGCTTAATTGGGAAAAGTGCCACTCCATGGTGAAAGAGGGGATCGTTCTGGGTCATCATATTTCTAAGAAGGGTATTGAGGTTGACAGAGCTAAAGTTTAGGTAATAGAAAAGCTTCCACCATCTATGTCTGTTAGAAGGGTTAGAAGTGTTTTTGGGCATGTAGGATTTATAAGAGGTTTATCAAGGATTTCTCCAAAATTGCACACCCATTTAGCAAATTGCTCGAAAAGGAGTGTGCAAGTTTGATTTTGATGATTCTTGTCTGAGAGAATTTGGAGAGTTGAAAGAAAAGCTAGTTTCTGCACCTATCATTATTTCACCAGATTGGGGGCAACTGTTTGAAGTGATGTGTGATGCGAGTGGAGTGGCGCTTGGTGTGGTAATGAGACACATACGAGAGAAGATTCTTTATCTGATTTACTATGCCAGCAAAGGGCTGAACGTGGCTTAAAAGAACTATACAGTGACTGAATAGGAAATCCTTGTTGTGGGTTTTGCATTTGAGAAATTTTGATCCTACTTGCTTGGTACTAAGGTCATAGGGCATACTGACCATTTTTACATTGAGGTATTTGATGGCTAAGAAAGATGCAAAACTAAGGATGATTAGATGGGTATTGTTGCTGCAAGAGTTTGATTTTTGAGGTGAAAGATAGAAAGGGGACAAAAAATCAAGTTGCCGATCATTTGTCCAGATTACAGGAGGAAACTATAGGCAAGCTAGGTGATGGGGCTGAATGAATGATTCATTCCCAGAGGAATAGGTTTTGGCTGCTTCTCATGATCTTATTCGTTGGTTCGCAAATTTCGCGAACTACTTGGCAAGTGATTTAGTGCCATCGGATTTGTCATTCCATCAAAGGAAAAATTTTATCCATGATGTGAAGAAGTTCTTTTCAGATGAGCCTTGTTTGTTTCATATTAGTGCTGATAGGATTATTCATCATTGTGTGCCCAAGGTTGAGATTATGAGTATACTAGAGGCGGGTCATTCATCGCCTGTTGTTGGGCATTACAATTGTATTCAGAATGCACATAAGATTTTGTAGTGTGGGTATTACTAGCCTACAATCCACAAAGATGCTCATGATTTTGCCAAGTCTTGTGATCGTTTCCAAAGGGATGGAGGAATTTCAAAAAGGCAAGAGCTACCTATGAATCCGATATTGGTGATAGAGTTGTTTGATGTTTGGGGCCTTGACTTCATGGGTCCATTTGTGAGTTCACATAGGATGAAGTATATTCTTGTTGCGGTTGATTATGTGTCGAAATGGGTGGAAGCAATTGTGCTTTCCAATAATGAGGGTAAGAGTATCACCGCTTTCCTGAAAAAGTGTATCTTCTCCAGATTTGGTACACTTAGGGAGATCATCAGCGATGTAGGTTCCCATTTTTGTAATAAGTTGTTCAAGGCGTTGCTAGAGAAATATGGAGTCCGTATCAATGTAGCGACTCCTTACCATCCACTGTCTAGTGATCAAGTTGAAGTTTCGAACAGAGAACTAAGGCAAATCCTTGCAAAGACTGTGAACACCGATAGAACTGATTGGTCAAGGAGGCTTGATGATGCTCTATGAGCCTATCGCGCCGCTTTCAAGACTCCCATAGGTATGTCCCCCTACCAACTTGTATATGGGAAGTCCTTCCATTTGCCGGTAGAGCTAGACTATAAGGCCATGTAGGCGCTAAAGAAGTTGAATTTGGATTGGGGAGCCGCATCGAGTGGAAGAGTGAATTACATGAATGAGCTTGAAGAGTTTCCCCTAAAAGCATAAGAAAGTTCATCCTTGTACAAGGAGAAGATGAAGAAGTATCATGATCAAAAGATTGAAAAACCAGAATTTGTTGTGGGTGATCCGGTGCTTCTATTCAACTCAAGGTTGCGCTTGTTTCCTGGCAAGCTCTAGTCCAAGTGGACCGGGCCATTCAAATTCACTCAAGTGTTTCTAAATAGAGCGGTCGAGATCGGGAACAAGGAGGGAACAAAGTTCAAGGTGAACGGGCAAAGGATCAAAGTCTACAAGGGGAAATTGGAGAGTGTTCAAGAAGTGATTGAGGCCTATTATCTTGATTAAGTCTAAGTAATCAAGGGGCCTGTGTTGTGCCGCGACGTTAAATGAAGCGCTGATTGGGAGGCAACCCAATATGTACAATCTAGCCAATTATAGGTTTTTTTTTGGCATTATAGGAGTTTTCTTCATTTATCTCGATCTCTGTAGCTCTTTAGATAGGTCTTTTATTTTTGTATTAGTGTTGGCTAGACATAGAATACAGTCTGTGTCTAAAAAGTGTCCTATTTGTTTAAAAAGAAAGTCCTAATGTTTGCTACGTGTGGAGGGGCGAAAGGCAAAATCTATAGAAAAATAGTTGTGCAGTGGTCTACGAACCCCATTGATGGTCCGTGGGTCCATCCACGGACAGTGAATGGCGTCCGTAGACCCCAGGTAACTTTTCTGAAATTCCTAAGTGTTAGAATAACCTACGAACCATAGGCCAACACACGGCCGTAGACGGGTCTCGTGGGTCCAAAAACTAGGGTTTGCCCGACCTGACTCAGATGCTTTATAAATTAAAACCTTTCATTTTTAAAACACCCCCACATTTAAAACTCTATCCTAACCATTTTTAAACTCTTTCTCTCTCACAATCACTCCCATTTAATCACCAAATCCCATAGATCAAGACCCTATTCACTTCCCCAAATCCCAAATCATCCTTTTTCTCTCCCAAATCACCCATCTCATTCCCCAAAGATTTTACAGTCCTGGTTTGGTTTCAAAGGCTTGTAAAGAGAGTTTATTTTATTGCGTCATTACACTCAACCACTTCGGTTACTTGAAAGGTAAATGACTTCACCATTACTTTGAATTCACTGTTCATTGTCTGTATAATGAAGTCACGAAGTTCGTACTTGACCTTGGGTTGTTTATTTTGTGTTTGAATGTTAAAGTGTGCTAGAAACACCCTTGGTATGATGGTATGTGAGTGAATAGTTAATTAAAATCGAATGATTCATGTTAATAGGCGGAATTGGATTTTTTGACTTAGGGTTCCAAGGTTTTTATGTGATAATCTGTAAACTTTTCTGAAATTGGAACCCTAAGGATGATTAACTACCAAATTACTTGTTGAAAGAAATAGAATGAAAGAAAGGAACAATCTGAAACCTAGCAAAGACTGACCCACGAGACCCTACGGACCATAGGTCATTCTACGAACCATAGGTTAGGTCTGTGGGCCAGAAGCACCTGAAGTTTTTGCTAAATGTCGAACCAGAATGTGGACTACGGTTCGTGGTTCCATCGACGGACCATTCTGCACACCTATGGTTCCCACATAAGAGACCCAATTTTGTATACTCTGACTTATGGAGGGGACCCACGGACCGTCCATCCCTCGACGGACCGTAGGTACTGACCGTGGGTCGGCAGTTTAGCTACTGTCCTGTTTGTTTTTTAAAATTTTTGTTTTTGTTCGTTTCTTGTTCTAAAATTCTTCCAAGTGTTTTATTTGCTTCTTTTGGTACTAACTAAGCTTCCACGTGTACCATGGCACCCAAGAAAGATCTGACCTATGCCGCTAAGGGAAAATCCAAATATATCGCTTATTCACAACGTCTTATCATTGAGGAGCACACGGAGGACACTAAGTTTGTTCATCCCAACATCAGGACATCCCCTAATGCCGCTCTCACTACGAGGAATTGAGCTCAGTAAGTGTTTCTCGACGTGCTCACTGCCCCCAGTCTAAGGAGTGGGCCACACCAATCGGTTCATCGGCTGGCTCTGAGTCACCATCCAGTTTCAGCTCTAATGGCAGCACCGCCTCATCTTCCCTATCCAATAGCACATGATATGCTCTAGTACCGTCTCGTACTGAGCCATAAGTAATTGCAACGAAGCCTAACCGGTGGTGCGTGGAGGGCCAGTTTCAGGTTTACCCAGATTCTTGCAAGCTGAATGAGCAAGATAAGATGGCCCGATTGGTCACAAATGAGCACCGAGTTCTCACCGTTAGCCTCTACACTGTTCCCGCCATCCACAATCTTTTGTCGGAGGAATAGGTGTGAGCGGATGGCAATAGGCCAGGGTCTTATATCGAAGAGATAGTAAGGGAGTTCTATGCTTCCTCTGCAACTACCATCATAGGGTCCATCTCTAAGCGGGCCAAAACCGCAGCTCAGCCTCCACTTGAGGCCACACTCATCCGGGGGTTCACTTTTGACATCTACAAGACCACCCTACATAGGTTTATCTATGGCCCAGACCATACTCTGCCCATCAGTACAGGAGAGTTCGACTATAAGATGGGTATCATTCAGAGTGGGGCATTTCAGACGAATATCGATTAGAGAAAGTCACTACTGAGGTAGCTAGCACGTCACATTGCTACGGATGGAAAGCGTGCATATTAGGTATAGACTATGAGCTTGGGTATCAAGAAGGAGTCCCTGATATTAGCTGCAAAATTCTTTTGGCTGTTGGTGCAAAACTGTGTGTCCCCTACTGAGGCAGACAATGTAATCATATGGGATCAAGCGGTGATAGTTGTAGCTATTGTTGTAGGTTTGGAGATTCATGATAGAGCGTTCAAGGCCACCACCACCCTGCCCTTCCCTTGCCTTATTTTCTTTCTTTGAATTGATGCGTCTATACCCATATGGCATTGTGACTGGTTCCTCCAGGAAACCAAGACTCTTAATATCGACCTTATTTAGGATGAGGACAATGTAGAAGCACCTCGTATGGAGCCACATGTTGAGGTTCCCCCATTGGGCGATGATCTTGTAGCAGATGAAAGATGATGACACTTCCCCTCCAGCCACTACAGTAGATGCCCAGGCTCCTCCTTCTCCGGCAGCCAGTTAGGCCCCTAGCTCTTGATGAGCCACTCATTCTTCAGGTTCCACCGCCATCGCTCTATCCCGAGTACAGAAGCTAGAGGCACAGATGGCCACCCTACTTCAGCATGTGAGGCCATGGATGCAGCGGGCTATAGTGGAGTCCGTGGCGAGGGTTGAGCAGAGGATGGAGCGGATAATGTACCAAAAGGTCAAGGCCTGACCCTGGATTCCTTTAAGTTATGAATCCTTGAGAGGCCGGCCCCGCCCATTGAAGTGACCACCCTAAAGAAGGAGTTAGAGAGCCTCCCTGCTGATTTCGCTGTAATTCTCGCTCCCCAAAGACTGAGCCACAGTCTGCCCGTACGGCACCAGTTGATGATGTGGTGATGAGTGCCCTATTCGGTGATGACTTAGTACCACCAGATTTTTCCTATGTTGCTGGGAAGCGCCCCCATTCTACTCTTACTTCTAATAATACTGAGGCTGAGAGATTGAGAAAGAAAGAGCGCCAGCAGACTGAGGTGGCTCAAAGGGCATCCATAGTTGATGAGGAGCTTAGACAGCAACCGGCTATTGAGATAGGTGTTGGCCCATTTGGAAGTGTGAGCACTATTGACGGTGCTGTGAGAGTTGATGAGAGCACTACTGAGAGTGCTGGGATATTAAATGGGAGGGCTACTGATGGCATTACGAGTGTTAATCCAGCAGGCTCTGGGAAATCGGACCCACCTGATGGCCACGGGTTTGCTTCACCAGATCCTTTAATTTTTATTTTTTGTGTGCATTAGGGACAATCGCACATTGTTTTGCTAGGGGTGGGTAATAAATTTTGATTGACAGGGTGAAGTCTGAGTAACCCAATTCATAATTCTCTCTTGGGGTTTTCTTGCCTGTGTTCTTTTAGCCCATGAGACTGTTTAATTTATGTTGAACCGACATGTTTAAGAATGTATGTGTAGGATTAAGTAGAAAAATAAAAGCATGCTGGTATAAAAAGAATGAAAGAAATGATCCTTTTCCAAAACGTGTTGAAATGTGCTAGATCGATAGTCTTTTTGATTTGAATGTGTTGGATCTCAATGTGAAATGAAAAGGAACTGATTTGACATCATGACTTCAGCTAAAAACTTAAACTGGGTAATTTGATAATCTAATAATGAAAAAATGTGCCAAGAGTGTGTGAGAAAAGTTGAATGTTCAGACAGTGTGTCCCAATCTAGAACTTGCCCCGTTGGTCCTGCTTAGATAATCTAGACTAGAAGTTTTGAAGTGATCGTAGGCCCTAGTTCAAATAAAGTCCACTAAAGCCTAAAATGATCGAACCAAATGAAATCAATATTCCCTTTGATCAAAATATTTGAGCCTAAGATAGATCATTTCTTTCAATTCACCTAACTCACCTTCCCTAAAATAATTTTTTTGGCCCCGGTCCCTCACTGGACATGTGTACCTTGACTTAGGCCAAAAGCTGAATTTTAGGGTGGCTAATGCAAAAAGTTACCTTGATCTTGGCCCTGGTACGACATATGATATAGTGCACCTCAACTGATGCAAAGTCCATAAATTGACGGTAGCTATGAAAGAGCAAAACCGAAAGAAAAAAAAAGGGTATGAAAAGAGTTTTGTGTTGAACAGAGAAAAAGAAAAGATAGAGGAGGATTTGACTTTGTGCAAAATAAGGAAAAAGATGCTAAACAAAAGTGCAGAAAAAAATGAAGAAAAATAAAGTGAGAAAAAGAAGAAAGTGCAAAAAAAGAGCCACAAAGTCAAAAGTCACATATGTATTGAAAAGAGTCAAGGGAAAGAAAGTAAAATGATAGAATGTCAAAAATAGGTTGAGAAAAGAGGTAAAACAAAGCCAATGTAATGTCAAGGAGGGCAAAAAGTCAATAAAAAGTACCCCAATTATACCACACCTAACCTTGAGCCTACGTTACAATCTAAGAAAGTCCGATAGTGATCCTATCAACTAGTTTGGAGAGTCTGAGCAGTGAAAATAAGGGCAAGCCTATGGTATTGAGCACTAACTGTACATGAAGTCACTTCTGAGCGTGAGTGTTGAATGAATCCTAAAATTCAAAATTCATCTATATTGTGTGAAAAGGATTTCTGTTGAAGTGAGGGCACCAGTTACATTGTTGGAAAGTTGGTACCTTGGTGATTGTAAAATGTGTATGTTATAGTGTCTATTGGTCGATCTTTGACATATCTTGATCCACATGATTTACCATGTTTAGTCTAATAGAAAAGATTTGCACGGAGAAAATAGAATGGATTGAAATTACCATGTGATTGCTTGAGTTTGTATGTCTACTTCTACACAAGTGTTATTTGAAGTGTTAGTGTATCGCTTGAAGATAAACAACAAGTTTAAGTTGAGGGTGTTGATATACCATGAGTTTACAGTATTTTCGATACATTTCACTTAAGATTTGTGTGTGTCTAGGGTTATTTTGTATTGGAACTAATGTTTTATGTGTCATGTTTGCAGGAAATAGGTTTTGACGCGGTTTAGTGAGATGACAACTGAAATTCTGTAGAAGTGGCCACCCATGGAGGGAGTGGCCACCTGTGGAGGGACATATGGACCGTAGGTCCTATGATGATCCATCGATGGCTAGGCATAGATAGGAGCTTCAGGGATTTCTGACCAAGTGTGGAACTACGAAGTGATCCACGAACAGTAGGTCAACCTACGGGCCATCATGCACATCCATCAAATGTGTTAAGAGAGTTGAAGTTCCAGTACCTAATGAAAATCCTAAGTGTGGGGCCAGGAAAGAGGACCCACAGACCATAAGTTATTGAGGTAGATCCTAAAGAGACGGGCGCGGTCAAGAGTTGGCCAAGACCTCTAACTCCTTCGGACATTAAAAACTTCTTTGGATTGGCCGGTAACTATAGAAGGTTTGTATAGGGGTTTTCTTCCGTTGCTTTTCCTTTGAAGGCTTTCACTCAAAAGATGGCTAAGTTTATTTGGTCGAAAGTTTGTGAGAAAAATTTCCAAGAGTTCAAATATAGACTTACTTCACCTCGGTGTTGACCTTACCGAAAGTTACGGATAGTTTTATGGTATATTGTGATGCCTCTAGAGTTGGGTGAGGATGTGTGCTTATGCAAAATGGTAAGGTGATTGCCTATGCTTCAAGGCAACTTAAAGTTCATGAGAAGAATTATCCTACCCATGACCTATAATTAGCGGCGATTGTTCTTGCCTTAAAGATATTGAGGCATTATCAATATGTGGTTCATGGTGATGTTTTTACCGATCACAAGAGCTTACATTATGTGCTTAATCAAATATTTGTATCTTTGCCAAAGGAGGTAGCTCGAATTATTGAAGAATTATAACATAAGTGTTCTTTATCACCCCGACAAGGCCAATATGGTAGCGGATGCTCAAAGTAGGTTGTCTATGGATAGTGTTGCCGATATCGATGATGATAAGAAACAGTTCATTAACAGGTGTTCATAGGTTGGCCCGACTAGGTGTTCAATTAGTGGACCCCACCAAGAGTGGTTTTATGGTTTGCAATGGGTCCTAATCATCTTTGGTGGCGAATGTGAAAGTTAAGCAAGGGGCTTGATCCAATTTTAGTTGACTTGAAAGGAAGCGGTGCTTAAGGAATTAGTTGAGGCTTTCTACCAAGGGGGAAATGGTATGCTTGGATAGCAACGTTGTTGAGTGTCTCTAATATTCATGATTTGATTCACTTGGAAATTTCACCTATGAAGGGTGTTATGAGATTTGTAAAGAAGGGAAGATTAATCCATGGTATGTAGTCCCATACCAAATTTCGAGGCGTATTGATAAAATTTCCTATAATTTATATTTGCCAAGTAAGTTGGTGTCAGTTTATCCGACGTTTCATGTTTCCACTCTCAAAAAGTGTGTTAAAGATCCGGCATCCATTATTCCCTTAGAAGTGTTGGGGGTTGACGAAAGTTTTTTATATGAGGAAGTTCCGGTAGATATCCTAGACTGGCAAGTTAAGATGTTGAGAAACAAGGAAATAGCTTCCGTGAAGGTTTTGTGAAAGAACCATCTAGTTGAGGGTGCTACATTGTAGGCCGAGGCCGATTTGAAATCCCTCTATCTTCATCTTTTTTCTTCTACTCATATTCTAGCTTGAGGTAAGTAGTTCCTCTTGGGTTTTCCTTATTTTGGGAGTCGTGTGTGTTATTTGAGTTTTCCATGATTTCCCGATGTGATGCATGTTCATGAGAAATTTATGTTTAGCAAGAAAATGATTTTTTATGATTGATTTTCCTTATATTGTTATGCATTGAGTAAGAGTTGCCTACATGCTTCATGAGATGACATGTTGAACATGCTTTAGTTATGCTTGTTATGAGTAAATCGCATAAAGGCTCCATAAGATCGTGTTGAGTATTCTTTTAGTTTGGAGAAGGTAATTCCACCTATGAACATAAGAGATGTTGATATTTCATGCATAATGGGTTCTTAGATGTACTTCCTACTTCCTTGTGATGCATTGAGAATGTTTGAGTTGGAGTTGAGTTCCCTTCATTGAATTGTGCATTGTTTTGATGTTGCATGCATGATGGGATTCTAGTCTCAAGTCGTTACTTCCGTAACGTGCCTAAATTGTCATTCTAGGAGGAATCTTCCGAAGGGGGAGATATTGTAACACCCAACACATTAGTAGGCTAAACTAGAGCTAAACCATGAATATTAGAGTCAAAGAGGTGGGCAAGGGCCAAGGGAGAGGACTAGGGTAGTCCACTCTCCGCTAGACACTACCCCAGTGACCATGACCACCACCACAGATCGTGGTGGGGACCACGGCTTATGGTTTGGTCCGTGGTGGGCTAGGCAGTTAGCGTGCCAAGCTGCCAAAAAGAAGACTCTACCCCACGAACCACTTGACGGCTCGTGAAGGCCACCAAGGGTCGTTGGAGGGTTTGTGGTCTTTACTTGGCCACTAGGGGGCAAGGGGTCGCCAACCTAGCCACTGCCTCAAGGTCCACGCAGGGGACCATGGCTCATGGGGCATCTCGTTGTCCCTGGGCAGCCCACATAAAATAAGGGTTATTTTGGGTAGTTCCCTTTTAAGTGGGTATTATGTGACGTCGTTTTGCCTATGTTTTATACACCTATATAAGCCTTTTTAACTCAAAATACACCCATTCACCTCATTATTTCTCGAAACCTAAATCAGTTCCCTAAACTTCACCCTCTTCAAATATTCTATTTCTAGAACTTGAAGAAAAAGAAGAAGGAAGTGGGAGCTAGGGTTCAAGAAGCTAGTTTTCACACCAAATTGATTGCACTTCATTGATAAGGTATAGTAGTCTTCATCCATGGAGTCCCTTCAAAATATCAATTTTAAAGATAGAAATCCCCAAAAGTTACGGTTTGATTCCAAAGTCATGGGTTCCTTTCAAAATAGATCCTAATGATTGAATTATGTTATATTATGCATGAATTGATGATTTCCTATGGTTTTTATGTTGTATCCTCAAGAACCCATGAGATCCCCATATTTCCCAGTTATGATCTTGTGATGTGGGTTTGTTGCTGAAAGAAGTTTGTTACGAAATTATGCATGTAGTGATTGAGTTACATGAATTATGATGATATCCATGTCTAATGTAGTGAATTCTTGATTTGTTGATTTGATAGAGCTTTTACCCTTGATAGGGAAAATATGATATTGTGTATGTTTTATGAAGTTTACGTATATGGTTTAAGAACCCTTTGAGAGTGAAGTTGTATCACCCGAAAAACTAGTAGGTGAAACTACAGCTTTATGTGAGAGTTTTAGAGTTTGATCTGTAAATTAGAGTCGTAAATAACTCCCGATACATAAAAAGATGGTTTTAAGGGTTTAACGTCAAGGTACGACTCCCCAAGGACAAACCAAGGGTCCTTGAGGAGGACCCAAACCAGTCCTAAGAAACTGCCCAAAAAGGGGCCACCTATGGATGGCACCTACGCCCAGTATATGGACCTATGCCCCGTGGTTGGGTGTAATGGGTCAAGCGCCAAGGTAAGGAGCTGCAGGCCATGAACCACGGAACTTCAGCACACCCTATAGACTCACCCACCGTCTGTGGGGCTTTGTCGTGGGTCATTCTTAGTTGAAAGGTTGTTATCACCTATTGAATCTATAAGCTATCTAATGAATGATGTTGGGTTGAGATGGATATTGACAGAGATGGAAACTCATACGTGAGTTGAGGCGCGATTTCTAGTAACAATCTCTTGAGATGGATACTCATACGTGAGTTAAGGTGGGATATCTAGTAGCAATCTCCATATCCCATTTCTCCCATAATAATGAACTCAAGAAATGAAATGTTAAGTACTTCATGGGGAATAATTCTAAGCACCGAGTGGATATTGATTGAGATGGATACTCATATGTGAGTTAAGGCGGGGTATCTAGTAGCAATCTACATATCCCATTAACTATGTACCCACATAGGTTATTTTCTAGTGGATCCACCTAAGATAAATTGACGGTCATACCTTAGGCAAGTAGGAATCCCTTTTCGGTGTGGGTAACACCGGATTCCATGGTCTATGTCTGTTAAGGCTTACCCCCACAAATAATGATAATGAACTATGGCTTATCAATAATGCACTTACTTAGTGTGTGGTGGGGCGTATGGGACTTCATCCATACATTACACAATTAGTCTTTGACAGTAGTTATGGTCTGGTCCTTTATGTTATAATGTCTTATGAAATCAATATGCTTATGATGATGCTACTATGTATGTTAATGTGAAGGTAAATGTAATGAAGTATGCTTAATGTGGATTGTTGCTATGAGTTGTTTTTATTGATATGACTTATTAAAGGTAAATTTTCCTAGTCTATGATTATTAACTAAAGATGAGATCTAAGAATGATAAGCATGATTATGGTGACCTATAAGTGGTACATAGAGTAGATGGGTGTAACGACCCTAAAAACGAACTAGTGAAACTAGAGCCTCACATGTGAGTTTGGAGTCGAGAACTTAATGAAATGGTTATAATTGAATTTGACCCCAAAAAGTTCTTAAAAATGTGCTTCGGAAGTTACCGAAAACTTGTTTAGCT
>JAJOOE010011682.1:0-24098 GCA_036250405.1 Solanum raphanifolium
AGTTCATTTCTCAAAAGTTATTAGGGAACTAAATATTCCCAAAGAAGTTTATAAATGTTTTTACATTTGAGTAAGAAAGGAACTATGTTTTTCCAAGAAAGCCTTTGGGCTAAGCTTTGAGCAATTATCTCAAACTAAAGAAAGATGTGTTTGAAACACTTATGAGCTAAAGTATATTTTTGGGAGTAGTATTGAGCACCGAATTGGGGACACGAGTTCATATTAACTCAACTCTCCATAAGAACCATGTAGCCAAACATGGGATTTTAACGGGTCATACTTTTTAGATGATCACGTAAGCTAAGCTAGTGGATCCACTAAGTTAAGTAAGGTATATCACGGCAAGGTATAGGATGGTCCTTGGGCAACGTGAGGTAAAACGTTGTATCATCACTAGGGCTCATAGTGGTGGTTGTCGGTTGAAGAATCTCCCACTAAAGTTATATTACTTTTACATAAGTAAAAATTGAGTTGTTATTGTTTTATCCTTAACAAACTAAGTTGTTTACATTGTTTTACAAGCTTTATATATATATTGCATGTGTCTTATTGCTTTATATTGAGTTCGGTTATTCATGAGTCAAACAGAGCCAAGGTAAGAGTTCCTTTGTACTCCTTTCAAGCTTAAGTTGTTGTTTAGCTTTCCAGCTCGCATACTCGTACATTCAATGTATTGATGCCAGTTGGCTTGCATCTTATGACGATGCAGACACAAGTACCCCGGATCAGCATCCAGCACGCCGAAGTCGACCCCCAAAGGAAGTCACGTTGAGATTTCTCTATGGCTTTAAGAGTAGAATTTGGCAACCTGAAAATTTGCATAGCATAGTTAGGAATAGTGTTTAAGGTAGCCTGGATTAGGACCACTCGTCCAGCAGGACTGAGGAAGTTAGTTAGTCAGTCTAGCAAGAATGTTATCTAGAATGTAATTGAAGTCGGAGTGTTTATGAGCCTTAGAAAGAATTGGGAACCCCAAGTATTTGCCAAAAAGGGAGGATTGTTGAATACCTATGGTGGATGTGGCATAAGAGATGAACGTAGGGGTGCATGTATTGGAAAAAATGATTTTCGATTTAGAGTGATTAATGGACTATCCAGAAAGAGAACAAAATCTTTTAAGGGTATGACCAATGATGTCAACACTTTTATGCTGAGCTCTAGACATAAGAGTAAGGTCGTCAGCATAAAAAAGATGTGAGAGGGAAAGGGCTTTAGGACTGATTTTGATAGGTTCCCAGACCCCCAAGTTGACTTGGTGGTTAATGTGTACAGACATTAAATTGAATACAAAGGATAAAAATATAAGGGGACATCGGGTCGCCTTGACGGATACCCCTAGAGGGACAAAAAAACTCAGTTCTTGACCCATTAACAAGAATAGAGATGGTACTGGTAGAGATGCAACTCATAATGAGAGACCTAACGTTATTAGGAAATTTGAAGAACTTAAGGGTTTCATGGATAAAGGATCATTCTAGCCTTTCCAAGGTCAATCTTAAGGACAAAACTACCCCTTTCCTCTTGGAGTTCTTAAGGTACTGAATTACTTCCTGAATGATAATAGCATTATCCGACGGTCTCCTACCTTTAAGGAAACTTCTTTGGCAAGGGCCAATGAGAGCCTCTAAAATGGGTTTCATAAGATTTGCAATAGTTTTTGTAATAATTCTATAGATAGTGTTGCACAAACCGATAGGCCTAAAGTTCTTAAGATGATTTTGCATTAGGAATTTTAGGAATAAGTGTGTTAAAATTAGGAGGCATAGCAGCATTTTCAAAGATTGAATGACACGTTTCTAGAATAAGGCTCCTACCAAACCTATGGTTAGCATAGGATATGATTTTCTTAAAATGCCTAACCCTAAACTAGGTTAGGCATTTATTTCACAAACTATCAAATCTCAATTTTCAAAGTTTGGCAGCGTATTTATTGAGAAATAAATTTATGCATGTGACATTATTATTTATTTATTACGGAGAAGGGTCTAAAATGCCCTTCAAGTATTTGAATTGGTAAAAAATTACCCTTCATCCACCTATCGGCCCTAAAATACCCCTGGCGTCCACCTTTCGGCTCAAAAACACCCTTATGTCTAACAGATCATACCTAATAGGTGGATGAAGGATAATATTGTACCAAATCTTATAGTTTAAGGGCATTTTAGGCCCTTTCCGTTAAAATAATTTGAAATTACTTAATATATATGCTCACGTGATTGACTTGATTTTGAATTTCATAGCAAATTTAAAATTATAAAAGGTTAGACATCTACTCTCTACACTCCTCCCTCCCCGGCCCTTCACTTCCTATCTCTTCCAAAAAAAATTCTATTTTGATCTTGTTCACCATTTTCGTTTTTTTAAAAAAAAAATTATGACAAACAAGAGAGAAAAAAAGGAGAAAATAATGATGCATTCATATAGAAATAATTAGTTCAATAGAAGATGACTTAATTAAGCAAATATGTACAAATATTATATTTTTCTTTTGTGTGCAACCAAAATTAAAAATAAAAGAATTAAAATAATCATTTCTCTTATCCCCACCCACATCCCATCATGAAATTAATACTAATTAAAAGAATATAAATATGTGAGTTCATTTCAAGTTTGAGTCCTAGATATCCTAATTAAGAATAAGAGACTAAAAAAAGGAATAAAAGAGAAAATGAACAAGACATTTGGATAGTTGAGAAAATTTTTTATATTAATGAAAATAATATTTTTGTTAGATGGACAATCAGTCAGGGTAAGTGTGGATTTTAGTTGGATCTCCATTTATGAGTTGGGTTACGTTATAATAAATTGGGGTTGATTTAAAATAGGTCAATAGGAAGATATCATGAAATTAATTATTTTTTCAATATTATATTCAGTGTATTGGGTCAAAATATGAATCATAAGTGGTTTTATAGAAAAAATGATTTTTTTTAAAATATCATTTTTATTATTTATTTGAGAAGGGTTTAAATTTGGACCAATCACATTAAGCAATATAATAAATAAATATTTAATAATTTACTTTAAGGGAGCTATTAAAAATAAGCGCAAATATGAGTCAAAGAATTAACATCAAGGGTATTTTTGAGTCGAAAGGTGGACGCTAAGGGTATTTTACGGCCGATGGGTGGATGGAGGATAGTTTTGTACTAATTCAAATACTTGAGGGGCATTTTAGACCCTTCTCCATATTTATTATAATCCCTCCCCTCCATATTATTTGGTGTTATTATATTTTTTTGTTGCTTCAAAATAAAATGATATCTATATAATCAAGAAGATAGTTATTTAATTTTTTTCTAATTTATCCTTATTTAGACATATTTAAGAAGCATTTCTCAATTTCAATTTCATATTAATACATTAAATAGGTATTCTAAATATGTTTTCAAAGATATTTGATATGTGTATATTATATCATATTAAAAGGAGAAAGTGGGGTAAGTGGGTAAATAATTTGGGCGATAGGTCCATTAATGATAAATAGTTTGGGTTAATTAGGTCCAATTTGGGTTAAAAGGGGAATTTTCGTATATAACCACTCAAAACAACTTAATTAGGTTTTATAGCTATAGTTTGCTAATTATGATTCACAACTACATGTTAGGGGAGGAGAGAGGTGAGCAAGAATGGGAGAGGAAGGAGAGAGGCGAGCAAGATTGGGAAAGGGAGGAAAGAGGCGAGTGAGAGAGGGCAATAATTTGTATAATTCGCATCTCGTGTGTATAATTTGCGGATACGTTTATACAATTCACGTGTATTTATACAATTGAGTAATACAAATTTCGAAATTATACAAATATGATAAAACTCGATATAACAAATTTATACAAACATAAACATCTGAACTTTAAACAGTTATACAAATTACATTAATAAATGATATTATACAAAATTCGAAACTACACGTTTATACAAACTTAAAAAAGTTGTACAAAAAGATTGAATGCATATGGTGATAAAACTGTAAAACCAAAGGAAATCACCGTCATATACCAATACAACTCAAACGAAGAATTGTTAGTAGCGAATTATACAAACATGGCGAATTATACAAACATGACTAATTATACAAACTCGAACCCAACCCACGTAATTAACAGTTAATGTTAGTCGTGAGTGGTAATTATAGCAAACTATAGCTATGATGACGAATTAAGTAGTATAAGTTTGCTTAACCACATAATTTTTCCTAAATAGTTTCACAACTGGGTCTATTTTATGTAGTTTTTCCAATTAATAACAACACAATAATTATATATTTAGTGTAATTTAATAAAAATAATAAAAAATAATATTTTTAATTTTCTGATCCTTCAATTAAGAACCAACTATTTGTAAATTGTAAACTTCAATCTTAAAAAATGAATAGTTATAAAAGCATTTTCATCAAATTGTTTAATTAGCATGGCTACGTAAAATTCTGAAATTCAAATTTATGACTAACTAAAATCTAATTTTACACAACATGAATTAACATTAATTTTCGATTCCCACTAATAATATTTGATACATATATGTGGTGTATAGTATTTATACCAATTAACTAGTTTCCAAGACTAATTAATATCTATATAAAGACTATAAGGTCTGAACATTTCCTCACCACTTTCTTTTCACATCTTATTGCTATACAATAGAAGAAATATGGGTTTGAAGGGAAAGTTAATTGCTTCACAGGAGGTGAAGTGTGGAGGACACTCGGTTCATGATATGTATCACACCAATACTCATCATATACGCAACATAAGTCCATTGGTTAATCATTTTGAAATTCATGAAGGTGAAATTCTAAAAGTTGGTGAGGTTGTTAGCTGGAAATATATCGAAGGTAACACATTTTTTCACTTTCTCTCTGTCTCTCACTATGATTTGCTTGTATCAATTATTTATATAGGTATATATTTCATATTATTTTGTGAATATTTAGATCTCTTATGAGGAATTAAACATTTAAATGAGTAATATCATCTATTGTATTAATGATTATAGATGGGAAAGAAAAGCTTCTTAAGGAAGTGATTGAAGCCATCGATCATCATGAGAAGTCGATAACTTGGAAAGTAATTGAAGGAGATGTGTTAGAGTTGTACAATTCATTCACTATTATCACATCCAATGAACATGAATGGACTACATCAACACTTGTCTATGAGAAGAAATATGAAGATACTCCAGAGCCCCTCGCTCTCTTGGGTGTTTTTCTAGATGTGACCAAACATTTAGAGGATCATCTTCTGAAATAAAAAAATTATTATGTTGCTGCTTGTATGATGAATATTTTATAGTATTGGCTAGTTTTAACTACCCTGTAAAATAAATAATGTTATGTTCAGGGGCGGAGGCAGAATATACTTAGGCTTAGGGTTTCATCCGAATCCCCTCGGCGGAAAATATTACTATTTATGTATGGTTAAAAATATTTTTTAGGTATGTAAAATAGATGTCGAACCCCCTTCCACTAGTTCGTATGTTTACTTCTCAGATTTTGAACCCCCTTATTAGAAATCCTCGCTCCGCCACTGGTTATGTTTAACGAATATATATTGTGTATGTGAACCTACTTCTATAAATGCATTCATAACTTAATAAATATTTATTAATATGATATTCTCATTCTTTTTCCACTTTTTAATTTTTTGTTTATGTAATTAATGGTAATACGGGGTCTAACAGAGATTCCTTATGAGTGTTGATTTAGGTTGTATATGGTATGGAAAAAAATTATTGATTTTTAAAAATATTTAGTTAATCAAAATCATGTTTAGGATATTAATTTTTTAAAAGAACCTGTTTTTCTTAAGTTAATCGAAAAATGACTTTAAATTTTCTAATCTTATGGAGAAATCATTTTCGCAATCGGGTGCGAGATCCTCATATTTGTGTACAGATAATGATCGAAAAATTATACAATCTATTCAAATAATATATTTATTCAAACAATATAGTACAATTCAGTACTATACAGTATAAATATAATATATTATGAAACAATATGTAATAACAATAACCATCCAAACAAGCTAATAATTTCTAAAACACATGATTATTTTTATTTCTAAAGAAAATACATTATTCACCTAATTTAAAAACTCTACATATTTTTTGTGTTTCTATATCAATTTATAATATTGGTTCGATTTTTTCACAATACACTTACGGTATGATTTCTAGCTACGTACATGTTAGACGTTACTATTTTTTGTAAATAAACAATATAATGCAGTAACTAAGTTTTTACTAAATTTATGTATATAAAGCTGCTAAGTATAAGAAAACAATATCAAGGTGAATAATTGTCACGACCCGAGCCTATACCCTGAACGTGGCCGGCACTCGAAGACCATTGCTGGTCCCTAAGCGAACCCTCATCCTGGCTGACTACAAGCGGGAAACTGATTCAAGCATACAAAGCTCAAAAACTGAAATAAAAGTTCATAAAACTTAAATTAAAACCTTAACTCAAATGAAAACTCTGGATAATAAAATATATTCAATTCACCCCAAAATTGGCAACTTTAGTCTTCAAAACATTTATCAAAATAAATGAAAAGACTTCTGAAACTCTACCGTCTATCTATGAAGCCTCTAACTGATAAAGATAGAAATCGGGACAAGACCCACGACCTCCTAACAACTGATATAACTAAAAGGTAAATGAAATCCTCCGGAAACAATGAGGCTCACCATAGCTAACTCGAACTCCCGGATGTATCAACGAATCTCATGTTGATGATCCTGAATACCTAGGTCTGCATCATGAGAAGATGCAGGCCAAATGGCTCAGTACGTGGAATGCACGAGCATGTAAGAGGAATTCTAAAGCATAAACATAAGCTTGAAACTTGATTAAAAGGAAACATACTTACCTCTTCTCAAACTTGCTTAACTCAACGATACTCAAAACTACTCAAACTTACTCAACTCTGGATACTCAACTCAATATAAAGAAACAATAAGAGATGCAATATATAGAAAACTTTATAAAACATTAAAAACAACTTATTTCGTTAAAGAAAGTACGATAACAAACTCAACTTTAATCATATGATAAAAAGATATATCATGCTCCCTCTCAAAGTCTACTTGTGCAATGTATGAATGAAGTCCCATACCCACATTCATACTAAGCAGAAGCCCTTGAGGAACCATGCAATTATTACTGTGGGAGTTTCTCTAACCGAAAACCACCACTATGAGCCTAAGTGGTGATCAACGTCTTACCCACACTGCCAGAACTGTCCTATACTTTGCCGTCATATAGAACGCTTAACTAAGTGGATCCACTAGTCTATGCTAAAAGCATCTTAAGCAATCATCTAAAAAGTATGATCATTTACTACCCATGATGGCTACATGGTTTATAGAGACTTGAGTTAATATGAACTTGCATCCCCATATCGGTGCTCAATACTACTCCCAAAATATACTTAGCTCATATGTTTGTAAAAACAAAACTCTTTCTTTGAATTGAGATAATTACTCAAGACTTAGCTTAAAATCTCTCTTGGAATCGATGTTCCCTTTTCTTGCTCAAATGTGTAAAAGCATTTATAAACTCTTTGGGAATACTTAGTTCCCTATATACTCTTTTGAAGAAATGAACTCAACTCTTTACTCTTTGCTTAACTCAAAACTTAAGTCTTAAAAGAAAGTTAAAATGTTTGTAAAAGACTTCTTAGAATATGGTTCATGTCGAATTATGGACGTGAACGACTCAATGCAGAATTTTTCAATAACCAAAGATAGAACTCAATACTTGGAACTCAAGAACTTCAATAATACTACTCACTTCAAGAATGCTCAACTCGGAGGGTTCATGCGAAATTTATGAGCATGAACTACTCAACTCAAGGACTCAAAAATACTTCTCATCTCAAGACTGTTCGACTTATAGGATTCATGCGGAATTATGAGCATGAACAATTCAACTCAAGAACTTCATGGGTAACATGTAATAGTCCCATGATTAGGAATGTGATCTCAAATGGGTTAGAAACTCAATATTTAAGATTTAGGACATGAAGATATTACTCCTCTCAAAGGTACTCAACTGATGAAGTTCATGCGGAAGTTATGGGCATGAACGACTTGACTCAAGGGTCAAAATATCAATAAGGAACTAAGGTATACGACTCTTCTCATTATCATACTTCTCAAAACTTAACTCAAATCGATGGTTGATTTCAAAGGGTTCACAATCGAACTCAAAGGCTTTTTTGAACTCTACTCTTTAACTCCCTCTTGAATGTGAATTATGAATTAAAGAGTTTTGGTTCATGATATGAAGGATCTCATGATGACAAAGTAGATTCATGAATACATTCTCCTCATCCTCATACTCACTTGCTCAAGTCTTGAAACAAGTTACTAATAATTGTAGAAGATTCCTCAAAAGATTCTAAGGGACCTTATCAAAAAAGTTTGAAAGGACTCTCAAACTTGACTCTCAACTCTACCTTGAATTTGAATTATGAATTCAAGGTTATGATCTTGTTAGGAATGATTTTAGGTGTTTAGAAGTAACTTAGAGTAGTTAGAATCGAAAAGGAGTAAATGTGCACTTTAAAAGAACTCAAACGGGGCAACCGACGACAAACTGGGTTAGGTAGGCGACCCTGGCGCTATGGGTGGCGCCAGCCCCTAAACTTCAGAGGTGGGTTTGGGGAGCTCTAGCAGGTGCATCGCGCCAGGCCCCAACCCAGAAAATTCAGGAAGTTTCTTTTCTCGTTCTCTTACCCTATTTCGCATAGAATTGAATAGTTTCTTCCCCAATCACTTAGAATTGATTTCTTAACATAAGTACACTCTAATCTACTCAGGAATACATCCCTTAAAACACTCACTTTGATCTCAAGAAATCATCCAAAACCCAACACAACAAGATTTAGAATGAATATCAAGAACACCTATCAAGAGCTCATAAAGAAGTCAAATCTTTCAACTTCAAGAATGAAATTTGCGCTGAAAATAACATGTTTGGCGTGTGGGTGAACAAACCCAACACTATGGAAGCTTACATACCTCTTGGAGATTAAGCCCATGGCGAAAATCCGCAACAAGACGCAAGAATCTCGACGAACGCTTGATCCTCTCCTCTTTTCTCTTCTTTCTCTCAACTAAAATCCTAGGCGTAAACTAGGATTATAAAACTGAACCTAATAGGATTAGACCCTTAAAATATTACTAAAAATGAATTAAATCTGATTGGGTAAGGAAAAGACCAAAATACCTCTCTCTATTTTCGGCTAACTTTCCTTAACTGGACAACCTATCTTCAAAAGGTCATATCTCGCTCATCCGACCTCAAAACTTAGCAAACTCAGAGGCGTTGGAAACATAATTCAAAGATATTTCCTACGGTATCTAGTAGAACACTTAACTCATCCTTAGCTAGGAGTTATGGTCGTTTGAAGTCGATCCAAAACTCATACTTAGCTTAACTTGCAAAATTTCAAATTTTGCTATTTCCAATTTAATTCTTTTTGGAACTCAAGGTGATACATCTTGTGACCTTAACACTTAAGAAATTTTAATTCCTCGGTAAAATCCTACTCACAACGAAGGATGGTTCAAGTCTTAGCTTAAAAAATTTCTGGGGTGTTACAATATCTCCCCCTTAGGATCATTCGTCCTCGAATGACGACTGGTCTGGATATGGAACGGGTTACTCTTACTAAGGTCTGGGGCTATGGTAATACTCTTACTATATTCAATACTAACCCAATTCTTAAGTTCAGGTTCTATACCTCTCTATAGGGAATCTCATCCCAAGACTATTTCTCTTTACCACCACATTCAAGCTTAGTAGTTGAACAACTCCATGAACTCCTACTAACCAACTCCTTCAGATCCACCTAAGGGCTCTCATTTAACTATTTCTCTTAGTAAAACTTCATTCTAATCTTCCTCCTTATTTACAACCTTAGATGGAACTATCACACCATCACATCACGATATGATCATTAACCTCATCTTTCTAACATCATTTCATTACTAAAAGGACCTCTAAAAAGATATCCCCCAAACTATTTGGAATTCATTACTATCTTACTCTCAAGCACTTGACTTGATTTCTCATCTTGTCATCTCCCCATTAGGTCTAAAGCTAACACTTGAAATCTATGGACCTACTCCACATTAACAACTCAATTATGCTATCTAGGCACACATGGAAAATCATAACTTAATTGGAACCTCATCTGGTAACATACCATCTCGGCACGCCTCTTAATGATCTTGTTACTCTTGTGACTTAGCCACACTTCACTGCCCTTATCTAAAGGTTTGGGTCTCTCACTTGTACTACTCACATTCATTGCAGCAACATCTTAATTCATCACCTACTCTATGTCAAGTCTACTAGATAAAATCTCAAGGCTAACATCATCACCCTCATGTTGTCATTCTTTGGATCATGACACTCATCTCAAATTCAAGCTTAATGTTCATTACTAAACCCAAATATCAATATGATTGTTCGCCTACCATACCATACCTCATTACTTGATCAGTTCTATAACCTTCTGAACATCATGACCCTCTCAAACAAATCATAAGCCTAGCTTAGATCTATCACTTCATAAATACTCTGCTCTTTTATTCAACACATCAATTTAGTCTCCTCTAATACGATGGCACATCAACATCAACTCTATTCTGGTTAACAAACATATACTCTATCTCATCTTGACTAGCAACTCTTACTCTACCCATAAGGGAAAAGTCCCCATTACTAACTTGCTAGGTGAATGACTATAGTAACATAGTTTGTCAAAACACCATCTCCCTTACTTAGATTATTAAACTTCTTCATACTTTTCTCTAACTCTGGGCTCTTTCACTACTACTGCTCATGATCTCATAACTCATGCTACCTTTTCGGGTGAAAATCATACCCAAGCTCTAAACATACTTCTTAAAAAGGATCTCATCTGAAACAAGGCTTAAGGAAAAGAGTAAAACTTGCTTTTAGCTCAAACACACGATTCACATGAATATGAGGGCATTCCTCTAAAACTGAACACTTAACTTACTCTTGGGCTTCTCTCAAGCCCCTCTGAAGTCTCTTAAATTTCTCAAAATTCTTGCTAAGGACAACTCATCGTCAAACCCCTCTGAAGTCTCTTAACTTTCTCAAGATTCTTGCTAAGGACATCTCATCGATAAAGGACTAACTCTGCTTTTCAACCACCTCTAGTATGATGGGTAGTCGAATGAATCTGAGAACGCACGAGTTAGAATAGATCTCTATGACTTAGCTCTATTGCACGATTAAGAGTATGAAAGAAAGGAAACTTTTCTTAAATGTCTGTAGTCTCTCATTCATAGAAGTGGGGCCCTCACAACCATAAACAAGATCCTACTTGACACGGCTTCATAGATACCCTAGGACACTTGACTCTGTGCTCTAATACAAAGTTTGTCACGACCCGAGCCTACACCTTGGACGTTGCCGGCACTCGAAGACCATTGCTGGTCCCCAAGCGAACCCTCATCCTGGCTAACTACAAGCGAAAACTGATTCAAGCATACAAAGCTTAAAAACTGAAATAAAAGTTCATAAAACTTACATTAAAACCTTAACTCAAATGAAAACTCTGGATAATAAAATATATTCAATTCACCCCAAAATTGGCAACTTTAGTCTTCAAAACATTTATCAAAATAAATGAAAAGACTTCTGAAACTCTATCGTCTATCTATGAAGCTTCTAACTGATAAAGTTGGAAATCGGGACAAGACCCACGACCTCCTAACAACTGATATAACTGAAAGGTAAATGAAATCCTCCGGAAACAATGAAGCTCACCATAGCTAACTCGAACTCCCAAATGTATCAACGAAGCTCCTGTTGATGATCCTGAATACCTGTGTCTGCATCATGAGAAGATGCAGTCCAAATGGCTCAGTACGTGGAATGTACGAGCATGTAAGAGGAATTCTAAAGCATAAACATAAGCTTGAAACTTGATAAAAAGGAAACATACTTACCTCTTCTCAAACTTTCTTAACTCAAGGAATACTCAAGGATACTCAAAACTACTCAAACTTACTCAACTCTGGATACTCAACTCAATATAAAGAAACAATAAGAGATGCAATATATAGAAAACTTTATAAAACAGTAAAAACAACTTATTTCGTTAAAGAAAGTACGATAACAAACTCAACTTTACTCATATCATAAAAAGACATATCATGCTCCCTCTTAAATTCTACTTGTGCAATGTATGAATGAAGTCTCATACCCACATTCATACTAAACAGAACCCCTTGAGGAACCATGCAATTATTACTGTGCTAATCGACAACCACCACTATGAGCCTAAGTGGTGATACAACGTCTTGCCCACGCTACCAGAACTGTCCTATACTTTGTCGTCATATAGAACGCTTAACTAAGTGGATGCACTAATCTATGCTAAAAGCATCTTAAGGAGTCATCTAAAAAGTATGATCATTTACTACCCATGATGGCTACATGGTTTATAGAGACTTGAGTTAATATGAACTCGCATACCCATATCGGTGCTCAATACTACTCCCAAAATATACTTAGATCATATGTTTGTAAAAACAAAACTCTTTCTTTGAATTGAGATAATTACTCAAGACTTAGCTTAAAAGCTCTCTTGGAATCGATGTTCCCTTTTCTTGCTCAAATGTGTAAAAACATTTATAAACTCTTTGGGAATACTTAGTTCCCTATATACTCTTTTGAAGAAATGAACTCAACTCTTTACTCTTTGCTTAACTCAAAACTTAAGTCTTAAAAGAAAGTTAAAACGTTTGTAAAAGACTTCTTAGAATATGGTTCATGCAGAATTATGGACATGAACGACTCAATGCAAGATTTTTCAATAACCAAAGATTGAACTCAATACTTGGAACTTAAGAACTTCAATAATACTACTCACTTCAAGAATGCTCAACTCGGAGGGTTCATGCGGAATTTATGAGCATGAACTACTTAACTCAAGGACTCAAAGATACTTCTCATCTCAAGACTGTTCGACTTATAGGGTTCATGCGGAATTATGAGCATGAACAATTCAACTCAAGAACTTCATGGGTAACATGTAATAGTCCCATGATTAGGAATGTGATCTCTAATGGGTTAGAAAATCAATACTTAAGACTTAGGACATGAAGATATTACTCCTCTCAAAGGTACTCAACTGATGGAGTTCATGCGGAAGTTATGGGCATGAACGACTTGACTCAAGGGTCAAAATATCAATAAGGAACTAAGGTATACTTCTCTTCTCATTATCATACTTCTCAAAACTTAACTCAAATCGATGGTTGATCTCAAATGGTTCACAATCGAACTCAAAGGCTTTCTTGAACTCTACTCTTAACTCCTTCTTGAATGTGAATTATGAATTCAAGAGTTTTGGTTCATGCTATGAAGGATCTCATGATGACAAAGTAGATTCATGAATACATTCTCCCCATTCTCATACTCACTTGCTCGAGTCTTGAAACAAGTTACTAATAATTGTAGAAGACTCATCAAAAGATTCTAAGGGACCTTATCAAAAAAGTTTGAAAGGACTTTCAAACTTGACTCTCAACTATACGTTGAATTTGATTTATGAACTCAAGGTTATGATCATGTTAGGAATGATTTTAGGTGTTTAGAAGTAGCTTAGAGAAGTTAGAATCGAAAAGGAGTGAAGGTGCACTTTAAACGAACTCAAACGGGGCAACCGTGACAAACTGGGTGGGGCAGGCGACCCTGGCGCTATGGATGGCGCGGGGCGCCAGCCCCTAAACTTCAGAGGTGGGTTTGGGGAGCTCTGGCAGGCGCATTGCGCCAGGCCCCAACCCAGAAAATTCAACAAGTTTCTTTTCTCGTTTTCTCACCCTATTTCGCATAGAATCGAATAGTTTCTTCCCCAATCACTTAGAATTGATTTCTTAACATAAGTACACTCTATTCTACTCAATACATCCCTTAAAACACTCACTTTGATCTCAAGAAATCATCCAAAACCCAACACAACAAGATTTAGAACGAACTTCAAGAACACCTATCAAGAACTCATCAAGAACTCAAATCTTTCAACTTCAAGAATGAAATTTGCGCTGAAAATAACATGTTTGGCGTGTGGGTGAACAAACCAAACACTATGGAAGCTTACCTACCTCTTAGGGATTAAACCCATGGCGAAAATCCGCAACAAGACGCAAGAATCTCGACAAACGCTTGATCCTCTCCTCTTTGCTCCTCTTTTCTCTTCTTTTCTCTCAACTAAAACCCTAGGTGTAAACTAGGATTATAAAACTGAACCTAATAGGATTAGACCTTTAAAATATTACTAAAAACTAATTAAATCTGATTGGGTAAGGAAAAGACCAAAATACCCCTCTCTATTTTCGGCTAACTTTCCTTAACTGGACAGCCTTTTTCAAAAGGTCATATCTCGCTCATCCGACCTCGAAACTTAGCAAACTAGGAGGCGTTGGAAAGATAATTCAAAGATATTTCCTACGGTATCTGGTAGAACACCTAACTCATCCTGAGCTAGGAGTTATGGTCGTTTGAAGTCGAACCAAAACTCATACTTAGCTTAGCTTGCAAAATTTCAGATTTTGCTATTTCCAATTTAATTCTTTTTGGAACTCAAGGTGCTACATCTAGTGACCTTAACACTTAAGAAATTTTAATTCCTCGGTAAAATCCTACTCACAACGAAAGATGGTTCAAGTCTTAGCTTAAAAATTTTCTGGGGTGTTACAATAATATTTCTTTATTTAAGTATATTTAAATTGTAAATATTATTTGTCTTAACGCATCAAAACAGTGGACATATATTATAGGAAATACCTAAAGTAAATATTATTGGGAAAGGTACATAAATTTTACTAGTTTAGAATCTAATTATTTAGATACATTCTAGCTTGCAATATTACGTATTTTATTATATTTTTGTGCATCCAGATACATTCAGATATGTCCAGATATACATGTATCTCAGGATACATGGAGTCAATTTGTTCTAGATACATTGGTCAAGTGGATTCACATGTATCTGGTATCTTAAATACATGTGTCTCACGCCACATACATACAAATACATGTATCAAGGGTGATTCACATGTATCTGGGGTACATCACCTCGCTCGCCTCTCTCCCTTTTTTAGTTATCTGGTAGCAAAAATACATGTAACTAAGTGTATATTCCTCAATATATGGTTGAAAACTCTTAATTAGTGGTAACATACGCAATATTTTGAAAGAAAATGTAACAATAGTAAATATGGTAGTAAAGTGTATGTAATTATGCAGTTTTTCCAATATTATTTATACGGAACTCTAAAATTTGGAAATGCCACCCTTAATCGAACCGCGTAATGTACGATTCAAATTTAATTAAAGCTTTAATATGAATACAAAATATCAAGTAAAAAATAAAATAAAAAAACTATACTTTTCTTTATATATTGTTTCCATTCAAGTTTTCTCCGAGAGCCCAAAATCTCTTCTTTTTTCTTGTTTATCTTTTCTCACTGTATATACTTATATTTTTATTTTTCTCTTTCTTCTTTTTTTGATATCTCTTAAGAGTTTAAAATTTGATTATAATATAATATCTAAAAATATATTTGCAAAAATTATATCATGCATTAAAATAATTGTAATAAATATATTGGAGTTCCAAAAAAGTTCACTTTCTTGAATCACATTTTTATTATTTTATTTATTTCATAGGTATATATTGGTCTTTTAAGTATATTATTATTATTATAGAATTTAAATATGACAACTCGAAAGGATGAGTTTGATTAGTGAAAGACTTAATTCTTTTCTAAATGATTATATTGTTTATATAAAATAATGTTTACAGTAGCATCAACCTACGAAAAAGTTTTTAAAATTAACGTTGGATAAAATCTTAATTTAGATTATCAATATTTAAAGAGTGATTAAATTACATTTGACTATATTATCAATGTACCGAAAAAAGTTATTACAATTTTTAAAGAAAATTTAAGGCCAACAAAGTTATTGAGCCGTCCCTATTTAGGTGAACCTCTTTTCTACCTTTTAGATCCGCTCCTACTCTGAATTATTTAATTACTTAAAAATTTAATAAGTTTTTCCTTGTAATTTTGAAAGTTTGTTCATGGGACAAGTAGAGGTGAAAATTAAATTTCAAGACTATCTGAAAATTAAATTTCAAGACTATCTATTCTTAAGATTATTGAGTATAATATTTTTTTTTCCTATTAATAAAAGAGACATGTATTAATCATAATTTGCAAAGTTTGAAAACGAATACCAACAATAATGCAGAAGCTCAAAATTTATTAAAGTAACCAATCAAATAAACCTCTAAAGTCTAACACTTATTATCCCCAAAATCTGACAGTCATCACATCAAGGACATCTAATCTCCAAATACTGAGTCTAAGAGTATCAAATACACCAAAATAAAAGAATAAAGTAATTTGTGTCCGAAAACTAAGGACATCAGGCCATGACCAAGAAAATCCAACACAAGCTCGAATGAATAGCTCACCCTTGAACCTAATATGCTGAGACTGGCTAGAGCTGAGGGCGAGTCAAAGTCGTTGGTACACTCGCTGCACTCCATAAAAGAAAAACACGAGTAGGGCTCAGTACAGGGAAACATGTACTGAGTAGATATCATCGGTCAACTCAAAATAGTAACTAATATGCATAAAGTAATAGTATAAAATCAACTATAGCACTTAGCAAGTGATAAGCAACAAACAACATGAACAAGTGACAACTGAAACAAGTACGTAATCAATCACAATATCAAGCACACACACGAGGGCTCATGCCTCCACACCACGCTTGTTTGGGAAATGGGTTCTTTGAGATTGAGTACATTTAGTTAATTCAATATGTTTTTCCTTTAATGTTACCGTGTTGGAATGTGACACTTCGATCCAATCATACCGTGTCGGAACGTGACACTCCGATCCAATAATATCATTAATTTATCATTTATTATCACCACTTTTCAATTCATTAACAATATTTCATCAAGCGTTCTTTATTCAAGGCATCACTTCGATAGAGATGATTCAAGATTATAAATTCCACGTCTCAGGATTTCAGACCAATCACAAACCACACAACCAAGCTACACAATTACGCAATCAAGTACATAGAGAACTTCACAATATCATTCAATGCATATCAATCACTATTAAGAGTCTATCTATCAAATAGAATAAACCATAACCTATCTCCACCGAAGAACCGAAGTCAAACAAGCTACTTTTCCAATACTTTTCCTTTCCTCAATGCCTCTGAACCTTTCCAATCTATCAAATATATATGCATAATTTGTAAGTTAACGACTCTATAAACACTCATATTATTCTTACCATTTATTAACAATAAACTAAAAGAATACGTCCACAAGCTGCAACAAACTATAACTTCAATTCTTCGTAATTGACTTACGTTATAATAATACTTAAATCCCTCAATCCACTGTAATTCAATTTGCTAGCATTTAATGAATATCATCCTTTTCCAATTCAATATAATACTAATATTGCATAACAACAATACCCAGATAGTATTCAAACCACCAGTAAGCCAATCATTAGCCATTAAATTTATTTACTTCTCTTTACAATCAACATCATAGCAATAATAATAATCAAACTGTGACATAAATCAATACCAGAATTCTACATTTTAGAATATTACCTTATTCGCTGTTTCTCTTCGAAGCCGCAGGTAAGAATTCACTCGGTTGATTTTTTTCTTTTCTTTCTTTTACAGATTATTTCTTTACCCTAATTATTATATAACCAATTATAAAAATGATAAAGGTGACCCACTACTAATTTTAATGTTATTTTCTTTAACCATCAACACTATAAGTTATTAAAACTACCCTACTAATTTCATAATTGTAATTACGAATAGTCCAAAATACACATTTAGAATCTATCGGAAGTATTTTATGAAATAAAAAGCTCTAATACTCAAAACGACCAAATGAGTCGTTACAAAATTACACTTGACTATACAATCAATGTATCGAAAAAAGTCATTACAATTTTTAAAGAAAATTTAAGGCCAACAAAGTTATTGAGCCGTCCCTATTTAGGTCTTTTCTACCTTTTAGATCCGCTCCTGCTCTGAATTATTTAATAACTTAAAATTTAATAAGTTTTTCCTTGTAATTTTGAAAGTTTGTTCATGGGACAAGTAGAGGTGAAAAATAAATTTCAAGACTATCTATTCTTAAGATTATTGAGTATAATATTTTTTTCCCTATTAATAAAAGAGAAATATATTAATCATATTTTGCAAAGTTTGAAAACGGATATTATTTTGGGTCATCGGCGCTTTGTTTCTATTTGATGTTAGTTTTTAATTTTTGCTTTTCAAAGACAAATAACATTTTCATAAAGTATAAATTTATATTTTTATATTAAAATATTCCTAAAAATTAAAAAAACAGTGTAATTATTTTTTTAGTATTGTGGCTAAAACGTGACATCTTCCATTGACCATAGTCTCTTTACACAATAGGCACGAGCCAATACAAATAGATATGACCATAAATTGGCCAAAAAAGTTAAATAATTAAAATTATTATATAAATTGGCCAAGAAAGTCAAATACTCTTTAAATCCTAGATTTCTCTAGTCTGTTCGGCTAAATTTAAAAATTAATTTAATTTTTTTTAAAAGTATTTTGATGAGAAACAAATTGTGTTTGATGGGAAATAATAAACTAAAAGATAATTTAGCTAATTTGTCCCTTACAAAACTTTTTGAAAATTTCATAAATAAATGTGAACATTTAAAAAAAAAAAAAAATTAACACATTTAAAAAAAAAAAAAAAATTAATTACAAGGATAATATAGAAAAAATTACTCCTTCTATCCAATAATAGTTGTCCACTAAAAAAAAAATAAGTTGTCCACTATTAACTTGACACTCCCCTTAAGAAACATAGGGATAATATTACTATATTATCCTTTCGACTTTATTAAATTTAATGATTTGAAAAATGTGTTAGATAATAAATAATATTTAATATCAAGGATAAAATAGCTACAAAAGGTAAATTATCTCTTGATTTTCTAAATTGAAAAAATATTATTTGACATCTATTTTTAGTATAATGAACAACTATGTTGAACAGAGAACGTAATTAATACTTTCTTAATTTAATAAAATGGACAACTGATAATAGGACAATTATTTTTAGTATGGGACAGGGGACGGGGAAGTATTTATTAAAGCCTTATGTAATGAAAGTTAATTTTAAGCCACCAACTTAAATCTTAATTGAGCCACTCTTAACTCTTATTTAAACATATATGATAGGATTTCCTAAAATGCCTAAAAAAAGGTTAAGCATTTATTGCACCAACTATTCAATCAAATCTCACTCTTTTCAAAGTTTAGTAGTGTATTATTGAAAAATTATATTTTATATCCTTCCCGTCCTTATTAATATGGTGTTATTATATAATTAGTACTCTCCGTTCATTTTTACTTATAATTTATTTTTAAAATAAATTCTCATTTTTATTTGTCACTTTTGATATATCAAGTAAAACAATAATTTTTTTTATGTTTATTCTCAGCATTAAATATTTATTATCCAAATCATTTTCTAAGATATCATTTAATAGGAGATAGATTGGTAATATATATATATATATATATATATATATATATCATTAATTATTTTTTAATGGATGTGTCAAGTCAAACCGTGACAAGTAAAAGTAAAAAAAGAGAATAAGATATTTTATTTTAATTTTTCAAATTTATTCTTATTTACACATATCTAAGAAGCAAGGATTTGTTAATTAATTTCAAACTAGGTAGCTTTTAACAACTAATTTAAATCTATATAAAGACTATAAGGTCCAAATATTTTATCACCACTTTCTTTTCACATCTCTAATTGTTATACCTACCAAAAAGAAATATGAGTTTGAAGGGCAAGTTGGTTACTTCAGTAGAGGTAAAGTGTGGAGGACACTCGATTCATGATATGTATCATACCAACACTTATCATATACGCAACATAAGTCCATTGGTCAACCATGTTGAGATTCACGAAGGTGAAATCTTTAAAGTTGGTGCGGTTGTTAGCTGGAAATATATTGAAGGTAACATACACTTTTACGCTTTCTATCTCTCACTCTCTCTCTCTCTCATTATGCATGATTTGCTTTCATCAATTTTCTATATAGATGTATTTCGTATAATGGAAATCATTTTTCAAGAAAATTATTTTTCGTGAAAAAGTTATTTGACGTTGTTTGATTAATTACCATAAATATATTCCAAGTAAAATGTTTTGTATCATATTTGAGAAAGTAATTTATTTCACTTGTGGGTGAAAGTTATTTCTTTAATTAAAATATTTTAATTTTTTACTTTATTTTACTCGCTCTAACTAAAACTTAAATATTACTAATTATTAGCACTAAAAATTTCCATTAAATTAAAGAACCCTATAATCAGTCCAAGCTTCTCAAGCCTAAGATAGATCTTAGGAAAATGAAAAATGAGGGAAAACAAAATAAATAAGATGATGGTATTATTTTGTGGATATTTAGATCATTTATAAGGAATTAAACGTTTGAGTTTGTGGTAACATTTTTTTTAATTTTATTTTAATGATTATAGATGGGAAAGAAAAGTTGCTTAAGGAAGTGATTGAAGCCATCGATCATCATGAGAAGTCAATCACCTGGAAAGTGATCGGAGGAGATGTGTTAGAATTGTATAATTCCTTCACTATTATCACATCCAATGAACATGAATGGGCTACAACAACACTTATCTACGAGAAGAAGAATGAAGATACTCCAGAACCCCTCGCTCTCTTAGGTGCTTTCATAGAGCTGACCAAACATGTAGAGGATCACCTTCTCATGAAATAAAATAATAACAGCAACAATAACAATAATATATATATATATAGTGTGTGTGTGTGTGTTTTGCTGATATTTGATAATATTGTCTAGTTCTAGCTATCCTCTGAAATAAATAATATTGTTTGAAAGATATATATTATGTATGTGAGCCTCCATCTATGAATGCAATTATAACTACAATAAATATGTATTAATATGATATTCTCATTCTTTTTTGCATCTTCTTTTTTTCTTTTTTTCTTTCCCTAATGGTAATGCGGGGACTAATGGAGATTCCTTATGAGTATTGATTTAGGGTTGTGTAAGGTATGCAAGAAATATATTGATTTTATTTAATTAAATATTTAGTTAATCAAAATATTTAGAATATTAATTTTTTTAAAGAACCCATTTTCTTAAGTTCATCGAAAAATGACTTTAATTTTCTAATCTTATGGAGAAATCATTTTTCAGTCGGCGCCAGACCCTCATATTTGTGATGTAACATCGGAAAATTATACCATCTATTCTAACAATAGATTCATTCAAACAATATAGTACAATTCAATATTATATCATATAAATATAATATATTATGAAATAATACATAATAACAATAATTATCCAAAAAAGCTGTTAATTTTAAAAAACACGTGATTTTTTTATTTCTATAGAAAATACATTATTCAACTAATTTACAAACTCTATATAATTTTTGTATTTCTACATCAATTATAATATTGGTCCGATTTTCTCACCACACACTTGCGGTTATAGGATTTCTAGGTACATGACGTTACTATTTTTTGTAAATAAATCATAGTGTGGTAATGAAAAAAAAAAAAAAACAAAATAGAAAAAGCAACTCAAAATTTTAAAACAATATAATGCACTAAATTAAGCTTACTAAATTATGTTTATAAAGCTGCTAAGTATAAGAAAAGTATATCAAGGTGAATAATATTTCTTTATTTAAGTATTATCTAAGTTCTAAATATTATTTGTCTTAACGCATCAAAACAGTGGACATATATTATAGGAAATACCTCAAGTAAATACTATCGGGGAACTTACATAAATTCCATTAGTTTATGATCTAATTATTTAGATATACTCTAGTTTACAATATTTCACATTTTATCATATTTTTGTGCATCCGGATACATTCAATTACATTCAGATATACATGTATTTCAGTATACATGGGGTCAAATTTGTTCTAGATACATTGTAGTCAACTAGATTCGCATGTATCTAGGATACATAACAAATATCGATCGCCTCTTTTTTATTTCGCTCGCCACTCTCGCATGTATATGGTAACTCAGATACATGTGATCCACGCCACATATATACAAATAATGTATCTAGTGTGATTCACATGTATCTGGGATACATGATCTTGCTAGCCTCTCTCCCTAGTTTAGTTATCTGGTAGCATAAATTCATGTATTTAAGTGTATCTTCCTCAATATATGGTAGGAAACTCTTAATTAGTGGTAACATATGTAATATTTTGAAAGAAAATGTAATATTAGTAAATATGGTAGTGAAGTGTATAATTATGTAGTTTTTCTAATATTATTTATACAGAACTCTAAAGTTGAGAGCGCCACCCTCAAACGGTGTGATCCAAATTTTATCAAAACTTTGATATGAACACAAAACACCGAGTAAAAAAATATTATAAAATTGATAAGGAAGGAAACTAACCAGTAGCTTGGCAACATTCATTATATCTTAACTACATATAGCAACCATTAGAAATACATCCATAGAAAGATAACTCATAGCTATCGAGTAACTTATGTAACGTGTTTTTCAAACACAATATTATTTATTGAATGATTTCATATGCTAGCTAGAACTAGTCAATATTGTAAATTTTCATCACACATGCACAAACACACATATTTTTATAGGGTAATTGGACATCAATTTTTTTATTTTTTGAGAAAGTGACCTTCAATATCTTTAGTCAATTCAATGAAATAACACAAGAAAGCGAGAGGGTCTGGGGTGGCTGCGGTTTTCTTCTCATATGCTAACGTACATGTAGTCCACTGAGGTTCAAAATATGAGATGATAGTAAAGGAGTTGTACAACTCCAACAGATCTCCTTCAATCACTTTCCAGGTAATTGATTTTTTCTTATTATCGACCGCTTCAATAACTTCCTTAAGAATCTTCAATTTTCCATCTTTAATCATTAGAATAAGAAAATAGAAGAGTTGTTAGCTCTTAATTCACCTGTCCAATTCCTCATTAATTAAAAAAAATGGGGAAAAGGGACAAATATATTCCTGAACAATCGTAAATGGTATGCAGATATCTTGTGTCATACTTTTGGGACATTGATGCCCCTGCCGTCCAAAAACTAGAACATAAATACCCTTTATACTAACTGACATACACGTGTCATAATCTTATCCACCGACCCAACATTTATTAAATATTGGATCGACGGATAAGATTGCGCCACGTGTCCATATTTAGTCTTCCGTTAGAGTGAAGAGTATTTATGCTCTAGTTTTTGAACAGTAGGGGTACAAATGCCCCAAAAGTATAACGGAGGGTATCTGCATACCATTTACGTTAATTTGGGGGTATATTTGTCCTTTTTCCCAATAAAAAATAAAGCATTCAGAAAATAATTATACCTTCATCTTGTCTATTTTGTTTTTCCTAATTTTCTCCAAAAATTATTTGATGTTCATTTTTTATTACCAAATATTTAATAACTTGTTAAAAAATAATTCATGCCCCACATGCATGTGGAAGGAGTTATTTTTCTTTTTTGGGAAAAATGATAAATATACCTCCGAACTATCGTATATGGTATGCAGATACCCTCCGTCATACTTTTGGGACATTGGTGCCCATGCCATCCAAAAACTAGAGCATATATGTCATTCACTCTAACGGAAGACTAAATAGGGACATGCGTCACAATCTTATCCCTCGATCCGATATTTAATAAATGTCGGGTCGGTGGATAAGATTATGACACGTGTATTTCCGTTAGTATAAAAGATATATATGCTCTAGTTTTTGGATGGTGTCACGACCCAAGCCTAGGGCCTAGACGTGACCGGCGAATGGGGAACCCGAAGGAACCCCAAACAAGCCTCATAGCGTATCATCACACATCCTTGGTCGCGGAAGCAATTAAAATGACCATAAGCGATAAGCATAATCAAGGGGGA